>JANSVB020000080.1:34435-46584 GCA_025504935.2 Erythroxylum haughtii
TTCATACCATTTGTAGCTCCATGTCTCTAGTTCATCACGAATCAGAAATCACCTCATTTTGATTTCTACAAATCAAGATATCCTCAAAACATTGAAGTATATTCAGTGGAATAACACCAGTTCATATCCTTTAAGAACACACTCACTGTACCCGTCTCCCTCTTTTCAATTAATCTCTCTCCATACAATTTAGATAACTTCAATTTTTGGTAGAGATATAGAGAAAGTTCTAACGAATCCAACGGTTCAAGAATCAAGTCATTTGGAGGTCTAGAGAAGAAGTTATGGTTAAAACAATCCAACATATTCATATCCTCACCTGAAATGTACATGTAATAGTACAAAGGTTATAACTTTTTCTACAGAGATCTGATTAACTTCGTTTTTGGACCATTGGAAAGAGGACGTCTGGATCTAGAACTTTCATGAAGACCTTGAAGGCCAATTCTATCGTCTAACTTCTGTATTGTCTCACTTTTCCATCGTCTCACTTTCCTTTCGTCTTAGTTCTATCGTCTTATTTTTGAGTTTGCTTTTTTTGCGTCTGCTTTTTGCGTCTGTTTTTTTGCGTCTGCTTTTCTGCGTCTATTTTTCTGCGTCTGCTTTTCTGCGTCTGCTTTTTTGCGTCTGCTTTTCTGCGTCCAGAATGTCTCCACTTATAAGACGCGTAACTTTAGATTCCGATATCCAAAATTTACAACATTTATACCGTTGGAAAGATAAAGGAAAGATCTACAACTTTTCAGAAGGCAACTTTGCCAAAATCTATCTTTATCAGTCCCAAAATTGCCCCTAAATTCCGAAGACAAGTTTTTCATTCATACTCTAACACTGCACTCAATTCTTCACTTCATGACAATATTTGAGACTCTTAAACGCAGAATTGAAATTCAATGTCTTCTAATAAAATGTAGCCATATATCTCTAGTTTAATCCAAATGAAGAATCATCTCGTTTGGATTACTAGAGAAAACGTTGTGGCTAAATGACTGAAGCATATTTAGTGAACATTTTCCAGATCTCTACCAATCTTGTTTCTAAATCTTTCCTTCTCACAACTCATACTAAAATCACTCTTTCTACTCCTTCCACTTCTCATTTTCAATAAAATCACATTTAATACCATTTATACCCAGAAGTTGTCAATGAATGCATGTACCACTTTTTTTTGTGAAAACATTATGTATTTATGTGCATAAATGCTAACATGATGCATGAGTAAGAAAGATGCATTCCTTAATCTCAATTTCTCTTTGATCTCGCAAGTACTGAAATTTTGGGTCACAACCCTTAATATGGGGACGGGATGTTACATGTTCACAGAATATTACACTCACACGTTGACTTAAAATCCGAATTGCAAACCATTGCAATTCTAATGGATAACATTCCCCTATTAACTTCAACTTTTTTGTCAAATTTGGTCTAAAATGGACACAAGGATTAAAAAACGTTCCAGTTGCAAACAATAGAGAAAAAAGTTATCTTTCTCATCTTTCATTAATGATCGCAAGATACGGTGTGTACAAAAAAGGTCTATGTTTCAGATTGACCTTGATTGTTTCCTTCACCCTTTCTATGGCATAAAAAAAATTCATTGTTGCCTTTTCTTCACTATCATCCAAACAAAATACCCTCATTAAAGGTTCACAAACTCAGATAACAAATTGGCATTAAGACAAAATTCACTATGTTCCAGCCTAATTCTAGAAATCTCAAATCCAGCATTAGACCTAGCATGCTGAGATACAACTCACTTATCATTTGTAACCATTTTTTAACATTTTTTTATCATAACAAAATACTGAAGTGATAATTTTTTTTTACAAATCTTGTCACAGTAAGACATCGCAAATTTCTACAGTTGGTAAATTTCGTTCTCATTAAATTCAACACTCATGTACAGTTATAGATGAATTTGGTCACCTTTTTATCTTTTTGCATAGTCTCATCGATAATAGGAAAATACCTGGGATTTCCTATATTCTCCAGCATTAGGTCAATGCAATGTGTGGCACAAAAAATCTAAAAAAAAAAAAATACTTATTTTGTAACCTTCTTTATGCTGCTTTATAAGCGAAATCATTGTCAGTAATGAGCTGAACAATGTTTTTGGGGTCTACCTAATTCATAACTTCGTCAAATATCTCAATAAAGTATCAGCATTTCTAATAAGGCCAGATGCATTAATAGACTTCAAAAATATTGAGTCATTGTAGAATAAACCAAAAAATTTATAATAGGCTTATGTCTCCTATTTTTACATGATTGAACACTCATAAGTAGCTCAATCCACTCTTCTATCTCTCAAATAACTTTTAATTTCAAAAACTATGCAACTTAAAAGTTTACGTCTGTAATTATCAATCGAAGGAGCTTTGTATCTAAACCATAAGAGACTATATCATCCACCAGGGTGATAATAGTAAGATTATGAAGCATTGAATGATACAATTATATCACACCACCATATAGTCATTGTCATATCTACATTGTGAGCTGCATATCTTGATTACATGACACTATGAATTGAAGGTTGGGCTCCAGAAGTTCTTCATGGTGCAAAAACGTTAGGCATCTGCAACATTTGCCTTCTCCTTTTCCTAACATCAGGTTTAACTGTAACATTTACTTCTTGCTAGGCCTGAGATGGAATACTACCACTACCACCTCCACCTTCAACATTTCTAATATCATCACAAAAACTAGCAAACAAACTTCCATTACCAATTTTATAATTCATTATCTCCCTTTTATCTTTCTTTTGTTAATATTCATCAACAAAAGTTTTTATTTTCCACTTCATATTATGATTTACTTTTTTATAGGGTTCTACATCTTCTTTAACCCCGACTAAATTCTTCTTTAATCGAGTGATTCTTCTACCTTTCAAATGCTTATTACAAAACAAGAAAATAGTATGGTTTCTTATACTAAGGGCTAAAATAGCACATGCCAAAGCTAGATCATTGTATCTTCCTGAAGCGGTTTGATCACGAATACTTGATCTTCCTTCCTTTATCTGCAAAAATAAATGAATACATATATTAAAATAAAGAACACATGTTTTCAATTATTCAACATACATAATTACACAAAACATATACAAACAATTTCTATTTCCAACAATCATAAAATATACATAAACAATTTTTATTTATAACAATTTCAAACAATTTCAATTCAACCATTACAAAACATATAGAAACAATTTTTATTTCCAACAATTCCATTTCTAACAACTTTGAACACTTTCAATTCCAAGTTTCAAAAATCACAAAACATACATAAACAATTTCTATTTCCAATAATTTCTATTTCTAAATTTCCAAAAACTTCATTTCCAATAACCAATAATTTGAACAATTTCATTTCCAACAACCAACAATTTCAATCATTACAAATTTACAATTCACAATTCGCAAAATAATGAAATATACATAAACAATTTGAATTTCTAACAATTTTCAATAATTTTCATTTCCAAATTCCAACAATTTCTAACAATTTCCAATAATTTTAGTTCAACCATTACAAAATGTACATAAATAATTTCCATTTCCAACAATTTTCAGTTTCTATAATTTCCAACAATTTTCATAAGAAAACATACACAGGCAAGTTCCATTTCCAAATTCGAACAATTTCTAACAATTTTTAACAATTTCAATTCAACCATTACAAAGCATACATAAATAGTTTCTATTTCTAACAATTTCAATTCAACCATTACAAAGCATACACAAACAATTTCCATTTCTAACAATTTTCATTTTCAAAAATTTAATTTCTAACAATTTCCAACAATTTCAATTCAATAATTACAAAATATACATAAAATTTTCCATTTTTAATAATTTCCAACAATTCAATTTCAAACAATTTCAATTCAAAGTTTCAAACATCACAAAACATACATAAATAATATCTATATCCAAATTTCCAACAATTTCATTTCCAACAACCAAAAATTTCAAGTTTTCAACCATCACAAATTCATAATTCACAGTTTAGAAAATAATGAAATAGTCATAAACAATTTGCATTTCTAACAAATTCCAACAATTTCCATTTCCAAATTCCAACTATTTCTATCAATTTTATTTATTAAAATTTTCAACTATTACAAAACATACATAAACAATTCTCATTTCCAACAATTTTCATTTCCAAAAATTTTCATCACAAAACATACATAAATAATCAAATATAATGCAATTGTTTTTCAAATTTCATAGTAAAAAATACGCCCAAAAAATTAGAAATCTAATTCAATGTCATGTCAGGTCGGGGTTTGAATCTAGATCTATTTTAGATCTAGTGATTATTGAGTGACTGTGTGACTGTGATTGGTGCAATGGTGGTTGGGTTGTTGTCGTCATATGGTAGTGGCTGCCGAACAGCCAGAAAGAGACTAGTGGCAATAGTGAAGAAGAGAGAGAATGAGAGTGTGAGAAAGAAGAAAAACAAGGGAGAATTAGAATAGAGAACATCGAGTAGAGGCCTATTGTTGTCGTGCGGTGGTGGTTGCCAGACGGCCGAAGAGGGACTATTGACAACGGTGAAGAAGAGAGAGAGTGAGAGTGTGAGAGAGAAGAAAAACAAAGGAGAAGAAGGAGAGAATGTTTGGGGGGGGTTTAAATTCTAACTTTTGTAGATAAGTCCCTAATTTTTTTTTTAATTTTTGATATCGGTTAGTATATGGTCAGTATTACGAATATTGGTGGTAACAGGAGAAATAAGTCAGTACCAACAACCAGTGTCAGAACATTTTTGTACCATTTTTCGGTCGGTACGCAACGAAATTCAAAACTATGAACTAAACTCAACCCCAAATGCTAAACCTAAATTTATAATTCATCTCAAAATACAATAAATCTAACACCTAAAATTAAACAAAACACAATTCTTAAAACCCAAATCTTCTTTGACTTTCCCTAAATTGTGCATCCTCAATAAGCAAATAAGATTAGGGATGGCAATGGGTTGGGTCAAACACAGGTGTAGCCCATTAAGACCAAGGAAGAGGGTCTAAACCCGAACTCGACCAAGCTAAAGGTGGCTCGAGCCCGACCTAACTCAATTCTACCAATTTTTTAAATTAACAGTACAAAATGACATCATTTTGTTTAGAAGGTCAAGTATAAGCCCAATTACCACCCCTAAATAAGAAGTTCACGGGACTTTGAATTATTCTCTTTCTTTTGACTCTATAAGATCCATCACTTTGACCAAGAAAGCAAACATCAAATTCTTCTTTTGTCGTATTCAACTTTACTCTCTTCTTCCAATTCTTTTCATAACATTTATGAGATATAAGTTTAGGATCCTTATTTTGATCAAAGATGGAAATGAAATAATAAATAAAAGAAGTGAGACTAATAGAAAGGAAGCTCCAAATTGAAAATTCCTAGTAATAAAGAAATAAATAGTAGACACAGTAATTGAACATTAAAAAATCTCTCTCAACATAAGTGAGAGTTAAAAATCACAGTCCAAAGCAATTTTTTAAAAGTGAAAAGAATTCATTAAAACTCAAGAATGAGAATCAATGAAACAAAGTATAGGATAATTGTGTAATTATAAAGAAAGGAAGATAAAACTCATGCTACTCTAAAAATCATTAGAAGAAATAACCAATTACAAACTCATTCCGAACTCCATCTTCTTCTTAAAAAGGCAATCATCCTTCCTGTGACATGGACTTACAGTATTTCCCTAATCCAAGAACAAACCCTGTAAGTAAATTCATAACTATCCCTTTTCAAGTTCTTGAATAGCCTGTTATTTCTTTCCCTCTAGTTGACTTATTTCATGATTGCATCAACTATATAATATTGTAAGTGCACGATGTAGTTATAGCTAGTACAGACAAGTAATGATTGATCCCATAAGGATAGAGAGTACTAGTAGTTACCGTTATTTTATTATCTAATCTAAGAATGGATTTTAGTTTTAAAATTGAATACAATAAAATTAAGCAAACGTAATTAAAGTAGATAATTACGAAAGTATTTAGTTAATTACCAAAATCAAATAATTAGTATCTAGGTTTTGAATCCCCCTAAACCCTTAACTTATTGATCTTTCATTACAACTCCTATGGTAAGAAAATAGCTAACCTTGATTTGACTAACAACTAATCCTAAGGTTTTGAACTGAATTACTCAGGTTAAAGTTTATACGATTTAGTTACTATTTTATGAGTCCCTCTATTAGGTTTTACTATAATCCAAAAGATTTATGGCATTCTATCTCTAAGGTTGTAATAAACTCTTTCTAATTACTATAGATCAATTCATTAATAGGATTTCTCAATTTATACATATGAAATTAAATTATGATCTAATATTTCAGACTACTAAAACATAAATAAAACTAGTAATTGGATCGCCATAAATCAATCAATTGATTACATTAATAAAAGCGTCAAATTTTGTTAAGGTATCAAAATAGGGTTCATCTAACCTACTAACTAAATATTTAGTTACACATTGGCGAATACAAAATCAAACATACATAAACAAAAAAAAAAGAAAACAAAGGAATCATAATTCTAAATCTCTATAATTATCTTATATTAAGTATTATTGTCATGTAAAGGTCTGATATTGTATTCCATTTGATCAGTAGATAAAATCTTCACATTTCTTACTCCTTTGGCTTACAATTGCACCTGGAGTCAGCTTTGAGAAGTTTAGAATGGCTTCATTTGTCTCTCTCTCTCAATTACCTCTGAGAAGTGTCTTTTATAATGAATTTTAGGGTTTTGGATGATGCATAGTCCATTGCACGGTCATGCATTAGACTGTTAATAACCAATTTTATGAATATCGTAAAGCTGAAGGACTTGGGAGAAGTGCATGGGCACAGATACACAACCTTGCATCCCTTATGTGCATTAAATCTTTGTTATATGTTTTGTATTCGTCTAAATTCTTATCCTTTAAGTCCATTAAGGCAATTATAATCAATATAGACACCTAGAGCTAATTAAGTGCCAAATATATAACAAAAGATAAAATACATCAAACATGGGCTAAAAATATGCTTAATTATTCATCTATCAAATATCTCCTCACTTATACTTTTGTTTGTCCTCAAGCAAACTATATCAAAATTTTAAATTTTACAACATCAATCCATCATCGATTTCAATATGTCCATTCATACTATACATCACCATCCTATTGAATCAAATTAACATACAATTAGAGTCAAGTTGTACTAAAATTAACTTCTTAAATAATATTAATAGTAACCACATCAATAATCGAATTGAAAGCAAAAGCATATATCTTTACACCTTCACCAAGATATCACTAAATGTAATAAGGTGTCTTAGGTGAAAAGTATCAAAACTTCCAATCAATGCATAGTAGAATTCTTACCATATGCTATAATAAAATCACATCTCCACCACTTATGTACAAATTAGAAACAAAAATTAAAAGGTCTTTGTGTAGGTTGTAATGGGGTTTAGTTCCGGTACGATTGAGATAATAAAAGGAAATCAAGTGAAGTAAATTTACTCAAGGAAACATTGCAAGACTTATTTATAAAACAAATAGGTCCTTTCATCACAACTATATTGGTACCGTGCACTTTTCTTCTTTTCTTTTATAAGCTTGTTCTTTTTTAATCAATTTGAGCATTCAGTACCACAATTCAACATATATTGAACCTTTCATAAATTTTAAGTCTCAACATGTAAACAATGTAAATAACTTTCAAGGTTTAAAATAATAAACATTTCTTTAAAGAAAAATAGGATAAAGGTTTATTATTTGGGTTTAATTAATTAAAAAGGCTAAGGCTCAACTTGGTTATTTCTAAAGGTAAATTTTAGGGTATGGTAATTTTCAATGAAATAGGTTAAAACAAGTTGTTAAATCTAAGTTTCTTCATCATATCAATGCTTTTAATTTAACAAATATGGTCTCAATAAGTATAATAAAAGCAAGTTTTAGAATTATCGTACTATACATGATATCACACACATGGAACAATAAAAAGAACTTTAAAAGTTTTTAAATTTGCTCTTTAAGCTCAAAAGCTCAAGAAAAAGATGGGTATATATGTGTGTAATTAATATGCAATTTCAGTTAACTTGAATATTTCAATTATTACAAAAAATATGACTTAGAAAACTAATTTTATGCTAAACATCATCCTTTTGCATACCAATTCAATCAATATTCAACAAGGAAATATAATATTCATAGAGATATTCAATCAATTCAGAATTTCAGTTAATAAGATTTATAATATGGATTATAATAAGCTTGAAAAAATCAGTTAAATATTCATTAAACCCATCCACACATTTAGAATTTTACACTATCCTCAATGTACCTAATATAAGTATATATGAAAGTGAGAGGGTTGTTTGGTGCTTTCCTGGCTATGACAATTTTCTGATGTCAGATCCATCCAATGTTAAATGGCCTTGCAAAATATAAGAAAAAGAAAAGATAAAAAGAAACAAAATAAATAAAAAGAACTTCATCAAAAGAAAATTTAAAACATACACAAAAGATAAATAACTAAGGAACATGAAATAACAAAAAATAAAAGTTTTCCTAATTCATGGGTTACCTCCTATGTAACGCTTTACCATCACTAGCTTGACGTACTTTTTTTGCTCAAGGTGGTTTGATTAAATTGACATTCAGTTTAATAACTAAACACATACCAAACTACCCATTAAAACATTATGCAACCTACCACTATCAACATCCCTACACTTAAAATTTTGCTTATCCTCAAGTAAAGACAAAATAAGAAAAACAAAAGCACACCAACCACATCTAACAACAAAATATATGCATATGCAATAATGGGACAATGACATTAAATTTCACAAAACAAATTTAACTGCAAACACAATCCCTAAAGTTATTATACTTATTAACTTATGAAATATATGTCTAAGTACTTCAAACAAAATATACATAATAATCAGGACTTAATGTCACATTCATTCACTCCCATCACTTACACACATATATTGATAATTATTTGGTCAATCAAAATTGTAATTATCCTTAATCGACTTTTTGTAAGAAATCATGATATTCATAAGATTAATAGGATTTATTAAACTATACACTATTTTTGTTAATTTCATTCACTTGAATCTAGCCTTTTGACATGAAGGTAAACATTTGTTATAAATGTCCCTCGGTTACTTAACTAGGTCATTTTTTATTAAGTGGCTTGTTTGGAATGTCATTATAGCCTTTTGATGTGAAGGCAAACATTGTGATGAATGTCCCCCGATTACTTACCTACATCACATTCTTAACTAACTACTAGCTCTATTCATTGCCCAATTTGTTTCAGAAAGGGTCAACATAATAGTTATTTATTTAAGAATTACACAACTTTTTTTATTATATTTTATTACCTACCTCATTTCTTAAGCTAATCATTCTCATAAAAAAGATACTAACGACGCTACTTATTTGACTAGCCTAAAATTATAAATGAATGTGATAAATTCCTAGAGGGAATGAACTAACATCATATCTTAATTAACATGCATATTTAACCGAAACAACCTAAAGTTTAGAAACCTAAAAGAATATGTTTAAAGTTAAATTGATCTCGTTAAGTCATGGCCATTAACTCAATCACACAAATCACATCATGAAATTGTAAAAAAAAACTAACATACATTATGCAACTTCATATTCAAATAAAAACATATAATGCACACAACCCTCCCCACACTTAGACAACACATTGTCTTCAATCTAAGAAGAACAAACAACAATACATAAGGTGGGAATAAAAATTAATGAAACAAGAGAAACATAAGAAGAATTGAAACTAACAATTAAAATAAAAGACAAGGGTTAAAGTATAGAACTGTTATGGTGATTGAGGTGGTGATGGTGTCAAAGGTGGAATCTCAGCTTGGCATTAAGATTGCTTTCCTATCTTATAATTGATTAAAAATGAGTAAGAGAATTAGTAAACCAACCTAGTTCAAATCATTAAGAATTATTTATAGAATTTAAAACAAATCTAACTGCACAACAATTTAAATCTAACTACAAAACATGCTATAATATGGTCATTAGCTTGACCTTATATCTTTTGAAACTCAACCGGGATCAATTATGAGTGGCTTGCTTCCACCTTTGTTGCCTAATTTTAGCTTTGTAGCTTGTAAATAAGTTATAAGTTGGAAGATAATTAGAAGGAAAATGTTAATAAGATTAAAATAACCAATTAAGTTCAGCAATGTCCTTTTTACTAATAAACTATCAATAAAATAAGGAATAACGAAACTCCCTAAATCTTCTTATGAATCCAGCAGCCTGTCCTGTAAAAGGGTGATTTGTTCTTGTTCTTCTTCAGTCACCCTTGACTCTTCTTCTTCTTTCACTTCATAAATAAAGACCTTCATATCTGCTCCAAGCTTTATGTCCGTTGTCATTTGTTTTTCTTCTTCTTACTCGTTTAAAGATTCGATCAGATCAATTTTCTTAAATGAGGATGAAGGAGGAATGTATGGAGGGTCCTCATTCTTTTCTTCATCCTGTTTCTTATTCTCTTGGTCTTTTACAAAGTAGGATTCAACTTGTTTTTTCGCTGGTGCTTCTAGCTCTTTCCCACTCCTAAGTGTGACAACCTTATACTGGTCTCTCAGACGTACTTCTATAATACTCAGAAAGTTTTCCACATTTTTCTTACAAAATTCGTGGGAAAGTTGTCTAATTTGAATCTCTAGGTTGTGAATAGAAGAGTCATGGTCTTCTGTTACTTGCTCGAACGTCTCTTCCAATCTCTTCTGGAACTCTCCATGTTTATGAGCTTATCTATGATCTTATCCAATTTAGAATCCTATGAACTGGACTCATCTTACTGGAATCCTAATAGGTCTTGATGTCCCATGTGAGTCTTTACATTGTTAGATCCTACGTATCAACTAAGGATGATGAATTCCTCGACCAAATTGTTCTTCATTGAAGTTCGCAAGGGTCCTTTGCTTTCTATAATATATTCCCTCCATCATTTAACTTTTTAGACTCCTCATAGTTTCCTTATGATGTTCAAATTGATGTGTCTTCTACTTTGTGCCTAAACTTCCTTCTCTTCTTTCTTTCTTCTTTTTTTCAATTTCATGTGATTGGGTACCACAATGACAAGAAAGGGTAATAATTCCATAGACTAAAAGAATTAAACTAATCCTACTAACTCCCTGGTAATGACACTAAAAACTTGTTGAGGTAAGTTTTAATCTATTTAAAACCCTTAATATACTACAAGCACACAGGTTATGGATGTAGTATGTGAGGTGTCGATCCCTCAAGGAGTTGCCAATCTAATCTAATTCTAAGTTATCCAAGGTCTAAAGAATTATTGAAATGAAAATAAAAATGAATAGAAAAGTATTACATGAAGATAAATGATAGAAATTAAATTGTAAAATTAACACAAATGAAATCAAATATTGAGCACCACCAAATTTATAATGGGAAATCACGTAAGAAATTTTACTAAAATTATAGGAAAAGGGTTTATCCTATCAACAATGCTAACCTAATCACTTTTGTGTTAATGTAGTGTCGATTCTAGAGGGTGGATTACTTTCTCTCGAGTTATAATCACTAAGTCCAAATTGGTAAACCCTAACTAAGTTACATTACCGAACAAGTAATCTCTCAATTAACAATCAACCTATAACCTAATCAGATTTTAAACATTCTATTAAACAAACTTGTCCTCACATGAGATCTCTCTCTGTTTAATTACCGATTTGATTATTTGCGTGATCTATTAGGTCAATTAACTCTCATAACCAAACTAATCATTTTGCATTTGATTCACTCTCTCGATTTATTACCAAAGCATGAAGTTACAATAAATAATCACAACACCTAAATGAATTAACAAAAAAACAACTAAATTAACATTGATTCAAGTTTAAATCCCTAAAGAAAAGTTAGAACATCATCTCAATCCCAAATCCATCAACATCTTCATATCCATCTTACACATTCAAAGAAGAAAAATGACAAAGATAAAAAGGAAATTTCACTTAGACAGGATCGGGATGGCTCAAGAATGTAACAGCAGCAGATGCTTGCTCATCTCTCCTCTTCTTCCTTTTCTCTCTCTTCTTCTTATTTCTTCTT
>JANSVB020000080.1:127662-142188 GCA_025504935.2 Erythroxylum haughtii
CCAATTTACACAATCAAATCGGGAATATGTCATACATGTATGTACGTTCACGTGCTAGTGCAATAATTGCCCAATTATCCAATTATACACAAACTAAACAATGCATGCACATGCCAATTCATGAATGCAATCTACTGTACCCATCCCATCGGTGACGGGATGTTACACTATTCCTCTTCTTTGGTCGGTGAAGAAAAACTTGCTATGACTTGTCTTTTTCGAGCATTAATACAAATCTCACAAATTTTAAGTATTTTAAAACTCTTTTTACTATACTTTTAAGTAAAGGTTTGAGTTTCATACTCTATTGGCTGGTATCGGCCGGAAGATATTGTAGCAATAGGAAAATGATATTAAACTTACCTCATCGGCAATTTTGGGTGATACCAACCGGTATTTAAAATATCAACTAGTACCGTAAACTTTAAATTTTTGAAAGACTTTTTTGCAAAAAAACCTAACAATCTCTCTCCCGCTCCTCTCTGCCCACCCAATTTCTTCTCCACTCTCTCTACTCTCTCTCCTTATCGCCACCCACACCAATCACCATTTTCTTGCAACACTAAAATAAAAGATTGCAAAGGAAGACAAAAAGAAAAGATTATAGAGCAATGCCCAAATTCATCTCTTCTCTTCAAAAAAACGACAACCAAAGAAAGACAAGAATATAGTTTATTTCCAAAACAACAAACAAAATAAACAATTTGTTACACTAAAAAGGCAAAACAAAAGAAAAAACCAAGAAAGAAGAAGAAGAAGAACGTAAAAACTGAAACGATGCAGTAGTTTGGTGGAGGTGGGTTTTAGTTTTTTAGAAGAGAGAAACGATGGAGTTTTGAGAAATGAGAACTGGGCAATCTGATAGAGAAATGTTGTGATTATAGAGTATATATAAAAAAAGCACTTACAACAGAGAAACAATAATCAATTTTTTCAAAAACAAAAAACATAGAAAAGAGTCAAACATAATCAAAATTTTCAAATAAGTAATTAACTATTTCTTCTTCTATTTGAATTATAGTGTATTATTTTTAGTTATGTTTATTGGTCTAGACATGTCAGTGATTGTTATTTGATATATCTAAGAGAGAGCTTAGTATTTAATCTTGTATGAATTATTTTAACTTTTGAATTGAGACTTATATTTATGAGTTATTTTAACTTAATTATAATATATGATTTTTTAAAACATGATTGATGTAAAATTATAAATTATATAGTATAATATATTGAAGGACTGTTTTGTAATTTAAAAATATTTAGGGACTATTTTATAAAATTTTAAAATTACCCAAAATAGTACTCGATATTAACAAATACCAGTATAGTACCATATCATAATCAAATACGATACCAGTACTGATATGGTATTCATCACATTGCGTCTTAAGCATTTCAATTGCATAAAATATCTCAAACTTTACAATACTTTAATTAAAAAATTCTTCTCAATATAGAAAACATATTATAATTGTAACTTAAAACTTTAATCCTGTTTAACACTTAGATTTTACTTATTGCTTTTATTTCTCTTGACTTCTTTGGCTTTAAGAAAACCTTCTTATATGATTTTCAACTTTGTAGTCCCCTTTTAGTGAAATATGAATATTATTTAATTCTCTTCTCGGGCTAACCATAGTTTGAAATTTTGACCTAAATGTGTTAAGATAAATGAAGTTAGTTAGGAAGTCTCCAACAATTATTCCAATAATTACATATGCGATTTGACCTATGGACAAATATGCAAGGTGGATAGATAAACATAGGCTAGGACCAAGGAGTAGGAGAGAGTGAAACCCTATTTAATAGTGTAGAAACCTTAAGTAAAGAAGATGATGGAGGAGCATGAAGATATCTAATACATATCTTAACAATTTTTATGGAAATAGATCAATAAGAGCAAACAACAAGGACATCGCTCCATGTTATAGAGGATGCAAAGGGAAAAACAGGACACCAATTATTGCAGATTGATTAGTGATTGTTTGATTATTTTTAGCATATGAAATACTCTAAGCTAGTTCCACATCCTTCAACAATGCTAAAGGAGAACCATGATGATGATGATAAACTTACTACTAACTAAGCTCTTATTTTTGTTTATTTTCTTTAAGCCTTGTATATTTTAAGGATTATGTTTTTCCTTTTATAAACTTTAACTACATTCAATTATGTTATTTTAGTTATGTTCAATATCTATTTTAGCACCCTTTTAGTTTTAAGTTCTTTTTTGCATTTTATTGTGGTTGTGTTTACAATGTATAAATAATTTTTGGATGTCGATGAAAACTACCTTGAAAAATAAACTACAAACAAGGCCTATAAAAGTTTTATTTCCCTTTATTTTTGTTCTTTTATATTGTACTTAATTTTTTCTTTCATTCTTTATATTTTGTAGTGTGAGGAGGAATTAATCATTTATAGGCTCTATTTTGTTTATCAATTTTTTTTGCAATTAACTTAATATGAAGTAATTTTGAGAAAACTTTTAAGAATGAAAGAAGAATGATAAAGATGACTTTCTCTTTCTGACACACCCTCCCTTCTAACAATTGAACCTCATTAACTCTATTCCCTACCACCCAGCATCTGGCTATTAAACCACTATTCACTTATAAAATCAACCCTTATAGCTATGGAACCCACTCTAGCTGAAATAAAACCCTTTAATAAACCAATAACTACTTCTTTAAACCCCACCTAGCTGATTTTCCATCATTAGGAGATGACTCGAGGAAAATTTCATAGGAACCAAACATGGGCAGGAAGACATGGAGCTTAATTATGAGAAACTCAGGTAACTAGTAAATTGTGATTTGTTTCATCAAATGTAGATGAACTAATCTAAACACCTTTGGAAGGTGTTTAAGCATGGGGTATTAAAGTGGAACACCTCTCAAGTTGGGGGTTTTCTTGAGAAGAGGCTATCATTTCCATTAGTTCAAAGTGAGCAAAAAGAGCTTAGAGGAAATGAAGGACAAGTAAGTACAATGGTGAATGAAGAGGATTTTTTCCTTAAATTCAACACTGAGGAAAAAGTTAAGAAAGTGATGAATGTGAAACCTTGGTGCATCCAAGGTAACCCCATGTTGCTTAATAAATGGAATCCAAATGTAGCTCTTGATAGGAGTAAACTAGAAGCTATAACTTTTAGGGTGAATTTTTATAAAATTTGGAATATTGGTTAGTTGAGGGGATGAGTCACATTGCATGTAAGCTAAGGAAGCTGTTATGAATGGATGAGAACACTGCAATGATGAGGAGAATTGGCCATACTAGGGTATGTATTGATGTGAATGTATCAAGGAGGCTACTTAATTATCTAGAAATAATAAAGATAAGTGAAGGAGCCTGAAAGAAGATATCGTTCGGGTCTCATATATGGTGACACCCAAAAATATAGAGAAAAGAAGGAATGGAGGAGAAAGGAAGTTCATGAAGGGAATAAGCAAAAGAAGGCTAATGTTAAACTAATTAAAAATAATAAATTGGCAAGGGGGAAGTACAAGATGAAATTCATAATGGGAATAATTGCAAGGTGACAAACAAAAAAAAGAATGGAAACCTCAGAAGATGGAAAGGTAACTCAGGGTGATTATGTTGACCAAATTTAGAATAGAAAAGAGGATGTTAATTCAAACAAAGGTAAACAAGTAGTGGAGGAGAATAAGAGAGGACATGAAGAAGCTATAGGAAATCCTATGAAGGAAAGAGGTGAAATCTTATGCATAAAGCTAATTCCAGAAGTAGTAACCCCAATGTAGGTAGGAAATACAAAATGAGATGATTAGAATAGCCACTTGGAACATCATAGGACCTAACTAAATAAGCAATTAATAGTTAGGGATTTTATAAATAAAAAACTAATACATTTTGTTGGTTTATTAGAAACCAAAATTAAGAAGGATCATATGGAGAGAAGCATGTGGCTTTTAGGCAAGGACTGGAGTGTAATATGTAATGATGTCAATCATATAAATGGGAGGATAATTATAGGATTTAACACATAAAAATTGGAATTATCAAGCTAAAGGAGTTTAAATCAAATGGTCTAGCGTGATATGCTAATTAAAACAGGTAACTCAATTACAATCATAATTTTTTATGTTGCAAACTATGAGTTTCAAAGAAAGTCTCTATGGGAAGATCAAATCAGGACTAGCAAATGTGTCAAATCTTGGACAATTATCGGGAAGTCTTTAATAACTCAACAAAATTTGAGGAAACAATAACTTCATATCATAGTTTAGTAGTATTAGAGCTGAAATATGATGAGGAGAAAAGGAAAATCCCTTTTAAAATATCTAACAGTCTAATGTCAAATCCAAAGTTCCAATTAGCTTTAAGAGAAGGGATGCAGCTGAGGATAGTTGGTATAAAAGAATTCCAACTGAGTAGGAATTGGTAGGGGGAGAAGTATGATTGGGTATGATGAGCAAATTAAAGCATTTGGAAAACTACAAAGATGCTAAAGGAAAATTATACTCAGTCTTGAAAACTAGACATTAAGAATGGTGGATGCTGAATTGATACAGAATTATAACACAATAATGGAAAACAATCATAGCCACCTCAAATAAAAATCCAACATGCTATAGCTAAAAAATGGAGATAGATGTTCCAAGTTTTACTTGAATTCCGTCACAGCTAGAAGGAATAAAAACAACATCAAACAACTAAAAGATGATAGAGGCTAGGAAATTCTGGAATAGGAGAAAATGAAAGAACACAACTTTGGATTCTTTAGCAAGCAATATGGGGAGAAACAGAAGTGTAGAAAATTCCAAAAGCTGTCTTAAAGAGAATTAAGCAAATATTAGAACAGTACAGGAATGAAATCATCAAGGAAGTAGATGATGAAGGGATTAGATGTGCAGTTTACTCAATCAATCCAAATAAATCTCCTAGACCAGATAGGTATAATGGAAGCTTTTTCCAAAAAAATTGGAACATCCTAAGTGAAGAAGTAACAGAGGCAATGAAGGAGTCTTTTCAAAATGGAAAAATTTTGAAAGAATGAAACAAGAATTATATGAGTGTAATCCTAAAGTAGATTAATGAAATTAAATTGGAAGAGTTTATACAAATAGCCTGTTGTAATGTCCTATACAAGCTAATCACTAATATATTAGCTAACAAATTGAAGAGAATTATAGGAAGCATTATTATCCCTGCTCAAAATGCCTTCAATATGGATGGAATGATTATGCTATAGCTGGATATTTATAGCACGAAGCACTCCCAGTTAACAAGCAAACTCTGGAAGATATGATGGTCGATTTCATTCAAGAATCAATCATGAAGCATCAAGAAACAGAGGCTCGTATACAAAATTTGGTGAATTGAATGGATCAATTGGTGGACATTTTAACTGAAGAGATCCAAAGGGAATGTGCCTAGGACTATTTAAATAGATCTTAAAGAAAATGAAATGGCAGTCACCCTTAAGAGTTAAAATGAACTTCCTGAAGAAGAGGAAGCAAGTCTTGGAGATAAATTAAATCCTTAATGAAATGGATGCTGGATGATGAGAATTCAAAAGTAAACAAAAGACAAAGGTTAGTTTTATGAATGGAGGAACATTCCAAGAAGAGCTTCCTGAAGAAAAAGAAGAGAAGAAAAGGGAAGCATTACAAATAGCATAATGGAATACTGTGTAAAACTTAAAGTTAGCTGACGCAAATTCAAAGAAAGATTTCCTTCACCTAAATTTCTTGAGCATAACACAAAATATTAGTTGAGCTTATTAATGCAGCAGAGTGAAGAAATGATGAAGTTTGGCTTCATAGTTAAAGAAACATTATAAGAAAATAAGGAAGTAATTGTTGCTATCTTAGAGGAGGATGAAGATATGACAGAGGCAACAGATATAGAAGAAGAAGAAGTCTCCATCCAAGAAGAGGAATTAAAGGAGTGGCATGAGATAATTGAAGAAGATAAGTCAGAAACTTCTATCAAAGGAGAGGAATGAGTAGACAGAGAAGGTAAAGGAAGAACTGGCACAGGAACCAAGTAAGGAAGCTACTATTGAGGTGTTGGTAGTAACCTTAAGTATAGAGGGTTTCCACTTTCTCGAAGAAAAAATGTTCGAGTTAGCCAATGATTTAAGGAGTTTCATTATCCCTTATTTTATTAATAGTTTGTTACTGAAAAGGACATTGCTGCAGTTAATTGGTTATTATGTCTTTTTGATTATCCTACAACATGTGGCTTGTTTACAAGCTATGAAACCGCTTCAAATGGTGGAAGTAAGCCATTGATCATAAACCCTGAATGGTAGAAATGTACAGGTTATGTTGAGCTAACAACATTAAAGAAACGTTGCATGAGAGGCAACCTATAAGTTAGTTTTAATTTTATTTCAAATTTTGATATTATCTTATGTTTGCTTTCGTGTTAGTATAAGATTATTTTATGTTATGTTATGTTATTTATTTTTATCTTTTTCTTTTAAATTTTGCAATGATATTAGTCTCACATTAGATGGATTCAAATTAGAAATCGACATATTAAGGAAAGTATAAAAAAAGCTCTCACTTTTATATATGCTTGTATTGTGTACATTAGGGACAATGTGCAACTTTATGTGTGGGGAAGGGTTTTAATGATTTTAATGATTTCTTTAAGCTAATTATAATCATGATTATAATATTTTTATGAACTAATATCTTGAATTGGTTGAAATCTGTCCATGAATACTACATTTCCTTATTAAATATTGATTTGAATTGTGTAAAAGGATGATGGTTATAATAAATTAGTTTTCTAAGTTATATTTTTAGTAATCATTGAAATATTCAAGTTGAATGAAATTGCATATTATTTATACATATAATGCCTACTTTTTTCATGAGCTCAAACTTTTGAGCCTAAGATAAAAAATTTCAAAAGTTTTAAACTCTTGTTATTATTTCATGTGTGTGATATCATGTATGGTAGGATAATTCTAAAACTTGATTTTATTTTGGATATTGAGACCATATTTGTTAAATTAGAAGCATTGACATCATAAAGGCACTTAGATTCACTAACTTGCTTAGTCTATTTCATTGATAATTATCATACCCATAAAATTACCCTTTAGGAATAACCAAGTTGAGTCTTAGCCTTTTTTGTTGATCAAACCCAAATTATAAACCTTTATCATATTTTTCTTTGAAGACCTATTTACTATTTTGATCCTTGGAGGTTATTTACATTATTTACTTATTTGAGATTTGAAATTCTTGAAAGGTTCAATATTTGTTGAATTGTGGTACTGATTGAAATATTGTGGAAAAAAGAAAGAGAAAAGAATAAGTTTATGAGACCAATAAAGTTGCATTGAAAGGACCTATGTATACTTGTAAACAATTCTTGAAATATATTGTGTAGAAAATTTCTCTCAATTTAACCTTTTTTATTAACCCAATCAAACCTTTCCTAAGCCCCGTTACAACCTTATATGACCTTTGGATTATTGTTTCTGGTTTATAAATGGATTGGTGGTTCTAGTTTATACATAAGTAGTGGAGATGTGATTTTATTGCAAGCATATGATAAGGATTCTACTATGCATTGATTGAGAGTTTTGATACTTTTCACCCTAAACACTTGAATGTATTAAGCGAAATTTTGGTGAGGGTGTAAAGAGATATGCTTTTGATTTCAATTTGATTGTTGATGTGATTACTATTAATATTTCTTACAAAATTTAATTTTAGGACAACTTGACTCTAATTGTATGTTAATGTGATTCAATAGGATATGATGATGTATAATATGATTGGACAAGTTGAAATTGACGATGGACTAATGTTAAGATTTATAACCTTGATTATGGTTTGCTTGAGGACAAGCAAATGCTTAACTATGGGGATATTTGATAGATTTGTAATTGATCATAAATTTATCTTATATTTGATGTGTTGTTGCTTGATTTTTGATGCCTTTTTTGTATATTTGGTACTTAATATGCTTCAAGTGTGTTTATAGGTTATAATTGCCTTCAAGGACTTAAAGGAGAAGAATTAGGACAAAACATGGTGTAAAATGAGAAACTGAAGCACAAGAATGATGTGCAGCCATGCATCAAGCTATGCACTTCTTCTAGACTGTGCACAATTGAGATTTTCAATGTTTTTAGACATACAATGCTTATACACAACTATATGCCAAAGTATTAGAAACCTTAAATTTCAATATAAAATGATGTGTTTGCCATCAATTAAGGAGGTAGACATTTTGAGGCAATTTCTAAATGAAGAGTTCATTCTCAAGGGGTGATTTTGGTCCAAAGAAGCGAAAAACACAAATATTTCATCAAAAGATCTATCAAAATACATGATCAAGCTTTACATCAAGAGAATATATGATAGAAGACAATCAGAGAGATCTAAAATTATGAACCCATTAATTTCAATTTGTTTTTCTTTTAGTGTATAATTGATTTCATGTTCAATTATGTGTAATTAAACATTCAGTTAGTATTTAGGTTAGATGAACCCTATGTTAATACTTTGATATGATTTGCTTCTTTTATTAATACAATTGGTTTGATTGATTATTGTGATTAGATTAAGTGTTTTATTTATGTTCTAACAAATCTAGGAATATTAGATCATAATTTGATTTCATACGTAGAGATTGAGAAATTATAGGTTTGAATAGATCTACTGTAATTGGAAGGAGTTAATTGCAACCCTATAGATAAGATGACATAAATCTTCAGAATTAGAATTAAACCTAACATAGGGATTCATAAATCGGTAACACAATCCTATAAAATTTAACCTTTATATTTTTGTTAGAAACCTTAGGATTAGTTGTTAGTAGACTCAAGGTTAGCTACTTGCATGCAGAGTCTCCACGGTCTAATAAATCAATAAAATTATTACATAATAAGAGATCAATCTGTTAAGGGTTTACGAGAATTTGAAACCTAGATTCTAATTCTCGATATTGATAATTTCCTAAATGCTTCTTTAATTCGTAGTTCAATTTCATTACCTGTTTTATTTTACTTATTTAGTTTTAGTTTCTTCTAATTAAAAATCTAAAATCAATCCTTATGCTAGATAATAGAGGAAGGATAATTCCTAGTATTCATCATCTTTGTGGGATTGACCCGTACTTACCAGTATTAGTTACAGCCATGTCTAGTTATTACAATATTGACTAACTCACAAAATAACTCAATCAGGAAGCAATCTAGCATATAAGAACATTAATTACTTAGAATACTAAGGTCCAAGAACTTCTATGAAATAACCAAGAGATGCCATAAGCAATCTTCCACCTTATCAATCAGATACAACAAAGTCAGATCTAGTTTAATGGACTGGTGATAGATCAATAGAATTCTTCATCAAGAATTTCAAGAATCACTTATAGAATGTACCTAAGGGTAGAATGCAATGGACAAAACTAGCATAGGACTTTGACATTACACCAGCTCATGCATGTATCATGTGGCTTAAGATGGGGGGGAAGGTTGTTAACTAAAGATGACATAAAATTTGCCATATCATCCAGGAAACACAAACTTTGTCAAGACCAAGATGAGAATATTGATCATATAACTTTATCCATACTAGGATGAGAATGTTGATCATATAATGATCAATTGTTCTTACACCAAATGCATATGCAAAAAGATTATAATCTTATTAAATCTTAGGAGTAAGGCTATATCATAGAGTGGAATGACTGAATCGGACTACAAGTTGAAAATGACTAGTAAAGTAGATCATAAGATGCTGAATATATGCATTATTGCCTTGGAATACAAAATATGGAAGGAAATGAATGCTTAATTATTTAAGAATAAGGAAAAAAACACATAAGAAAGTCTTTTAAAACATTGCATTACACCGTATACTAAACACAATTGTTAGGGGATTACATGATGAGCTCTCACAAAGAATGAAGTATAAATGGCTATTAGAGTAAAGACAAATAATAACGGTATTGCCATTATAAGAATCTTGTGCTTTGTATTGTATAAGGAATTTTTGTAACTACCTTTTCATTAAGCAATTAATGTTTGCAAAGACTACATTCATTTAACTTTAATTGCACCTGATCGCATCCATTTATCTTTAATTATGCTTAACTTTGTCTAACTTAGTGTAATTCATATAGTCATAATTCTTTCATATTATTTTTTTCATTTCATCCATTTCTATTCCAATATACTTTTTCATGTTTAATTGCTGCCAAATATTATTGAGTTATAATTAATTACATTTTTTATTTCGAATTCCTTTTAGTTAGTTTTAATTACTACTAACTAAATTCTAATAAGATATAATTATTTCTAAGTATGATTAACTAGTGTTAATTATGACTAAATGAATTTAATTGGTGATTTTATGTTAATATTTTTTTTATTTTGGATTAAATACATTTTAAAATTATGGGATTAAATATTTCTAAAAACAATGTTATTGGGATCGATGGTAAGGATTAGAATAATCAGTTTGAGAAATCTTTAGAGCTTACTTTTTATAATTCCAATATCAATCTTGAAGTAGCTATCATTAACAGTAATATAATTTCTCCCCAAAAGACTAATGATACACAATTAAGCGCAAGCATAATGGAGCCCTAGATTCCAATCAATATTAGACTAGAATAGGCTAAGATTGTGCCTAAATTGTTCCCTCAAAATAAAAGAACTTAATATTAATTAATGGTAGCTATTCTAACTCTCTAGTCATTAATAAATTTGATAATGAATCCAAGGCCATAGAAGGAAATCTGAAAGGAAGAATATGGTATCCATCCTAAAACTCCTCATTGGAATGACTTTTGTCTCCTTGAATGTTAAAAGGCTTAACAACCTTAAAAAAACAATTTTTTTGAGACTATCTAAAAGAGATAAAACTTGTTATGCTTGATCTTTTAGAAACTAAGTATAAGGATGAGAACTATAAGAAACTTGGATTTTTTAGTAATAAAAGGTCTATGATGTCAAATCATTGTTATCAATATAATGCAAGAATTGTGATAGCCTATATTCAAAATAAGATAACTATATCTCACTCCATAATCACTAATCAACTTCTTAATTTATACATGGGTCTTTTGTAAGAGACATTATATATTTATGTAACCTATTATGCCTCTAACTTTTCCCTTCAAAAGAGTTCCTTTTAGATCAAATTATAGGAATAAGCATATAAAGACCTAGTGTTAGGTGATTTTAATAGCTCCTTATATTCTTCAAAATGTGATACAATGTGTGTCATAGAAATCACTTAAAAGACATTTGCAAATCTATTAGTGGTATTGAAATTAAAAATTTAAAGATGGAAGGCAATTATTTCACATTGAGTAATAAGCATAAAGTAAATGGTTTTTAAGGAAAAACTTGACAAACCTATAGTTAATTCTTAATGGTTAAGTATAAAGTAGTTTTTTTGTTAAGTATCTTTCTTGAGAATAAAGTAGTTTTTTTTAAAAAACCCTCTCCTCTCACATTATATTCCAATCTCCATTAAAAAACTTGACCTTGACATGGAAAAAATCCCTTCACTTCATATTCAATAATCATGCAATAAAGTATTAAAAAGGCCATAATTAAAGGATTGAACCACTTTTTTAGTGTAGTTAATGTTAAGAGGGCTTTAATTGGTCCCAAGCCTAATATGACACAAAGACTTGATGGGCTCAATGCTCTTTTTTCCCAAAAATCTTGACACTTGACCAAGCATATTCTAATAGAAGTTGTTCTTGAGTTTTCCAAAAAACGATAAAATTATAAATGAAATTGATAAGACAATTTATAACTTTTATCCCAAAGTTGTCAGAAACTAGTGGTTTAAAAAAGTTTAGAGAAATCTCTTGGTGTAACATAATTTATAAAATTAATGCAAAGCTCTTGGTCTCAAGCCTCACAATAGTGTTAAAGACTCTCATTAACCAAATCTGGTAAGGTTTCATGGAAGGGAAACAAATAGGAGACAATGTTCTCCTAGCTTAGCAATCAAACCCAATCAACTTCTTTATACTTATCTTGGGATACATATTTCCAGTGAATGACCTCCATATAAGGACTTTTGACATCTAATTTCAAGAATCCAAAAGAGAATTAACAGTTTCTATAGAAAGAGTCTTTCTTTTATAGCTAGATTCCAATTCATTAACTCAATTCTAAACTCATTGCACGTATATTGGTCAAATCATATAGTTATACCCAAAATCTTGACAAATGAAAACTGATAAGCAATCATAAATAAGCATCACCTAGGGATTGTATTGTTGCCTATGATCCCAATTGTATCAAGGCTCTTCAATAGTCCTTTTTTGCTTAGTGCATCCATATACTAGTGGACATTTTTGATACTAGACATGCTTGGTTCACTTTTATTATGCATATATTTTTATTTATCAAAGTTCCTTTATATGGAATAATTATGCAAGAGCACTATAAGGGAAGTATGGATCCTTGTTGGGGACCTCATTAGCATTATATTATATTTAGAATTTGAAAGAGCAAGGTATTTTGGGAAACCTTATAAGTAATTGAGATCTTGTATGTTCAATCTTGAGGTTATAGACCTAAAATCTGATGGTATATTTTTTTTACCTAGATCAATTATTAGGAAGAAACTAACGGGAAATTGGGACGAAATCCAATCCTAACTATAGCGAAATAATTACTAAACTTTTTTATATTTTGATTTCTCAAAAACCAAGATCACTTTAATTATATAAAATGATTAACACATAAATCATAATAAAGTATGAATCGTAATTCGTATCTTATTTTAAAGTTTGGTCCTGTTCTTTTTATATCCCTCAAATTGTTTCCAAAATCAATCCATCTCAGTCATCATAACCGCACAATTTTTCAGCCTCTAATGGTATCCATAGACTAGGTTGAGAGAAATTTATAAATATTTCAGAGAGAGTTAAGTAAGAAATGCTAGCTTCATTAGAGTTTAAGCCTATTTATAATAAATTTTGTACAATTTAGTAATTTAATTGAAATTAAATTATAATTTCAAGTAAAATTTAATTACAATTACAAATAAGCCTAATTAAATACCAATTATGCCAAAATAAGATCTAATATCTCAAGTTGATCTTTATTTATTAAATATCTCTTATTTAATTATAAAGTTTCTCAAACTTTACAATCAATTTCAACTTGACAATATATCTTTGTTCTCTTCCACCTATTTTTTATGTGAGACCCATTATGTTCCCAAATATGTTAAAAATGATTATAAATTATAATTAGAATTAAATAAATTAAAATTTCTTTTAATTGATCTTTAATTCTTTAATTAAATAATTTGTAATTATAGATCAAGATTGACATCTAGCAACACATCATGATCACCCAAATATTTAGAAATGTCAAAGTGGTTTTGACTGATCTTTCTATACATGATTTTTTTCGTATAATTCAATTATTTCATCATAGAATGTTCTGGGTAGACAAAGCATGAACCTAATGTCTACTCCTTTTAAGTCTAATCATATTAGTTCTCTGTCATTATCTATTGTTTCAATAATAACATTTGTAAACTATTTACAAAATATCATTCTACCTTGACTAAGGATTTTTTGAATCAATACTAATCAAGAATAATGAACATTCTCCTAGATTATTTTAGGGTGATGAATCTTATCTTGATCACACAACTACCTCCATATACTTCATACTATATCCAATGATTACTGACTGAATGACCTATGATTAAATAGGTCATAAGTAGTATCAAAATATAATAATTTCTATATAAGATAACTTTAGAGATCTTAAGTCAAATGATCATTTATACAATCATCACAATGAGAATTTTCATAGACATACAAGTAATGTTCCAAATGGATTTCTCATATCAGGTTTGTTCAATGAACTTGTTCTCTAATAATAACCCACACGTTGGTTTAAGTATCTCCATATTTTAGCCTATGGGATCAATTTGTTCTTTCATAAGGAAAAACATACCGTGTGCTCAATGACGGAGTCAGAAATTTAAGACAGGAGGGTCCAAATATTTAATTTTTTAAAATTTTGAGGGGCCCAATGTACCAATGGGCTCCAAATAATTCTACTCTTATATATATATATATATATATTAAAAATAAAAATATTTAATTTTTTTAAATGTACGTGTGCTAGTATTTTTTGTTTTATTGATGTCAAATCTTATTTGAACAATGACTAGGAAGAATTTAGGGATAATGCACAACTGTAATATGAATATCATAATTATAATCTTATTATAATCTCATTTGTCATGTATAATTATCCAATAGATTTCATCATATACATCTAAACATGTACAAGATAAAGAATGCCATTAAATTATTTTGTTACTAAACTATAGCTAATCGATTGACTGGAGGCTATAAACTAACAGGAACTTAGTACATGGAAAAAAATAGTTAGTGCAATGGTGAATTATGAATGACTTCAGAGGCTTCAATACAATAGGGTTGTTTACACTATGCTTGAGTCACTCTTTAGTATAGATCTATGATCTTTGAGGAAACTTTAAAAGGTCTTCTACAATGTATTAATGAGCC
>JANSVB020000080.1:264496-282891 GCA_025504935.2 Erythroxylum haughtii
AACAACCCTATAGTGACCACCTGTGACCAACCCGATTTTGGTCGCTATAACTTTTAACGACCATTTTCTTACTTTTAACAACCATTAATAATAGTTGCTGAAACTAATTTTTCTTGTAGTGTCTTATAGCCTGACAAAGACGTAGGCAACATGAAACGACAAGGTAGAACAAATGGTGTGAAGATGTGAGTGATTATTAATCAAATCTTCAAGTGGAAGAATTGTCAAACTTGGTAGGCAAGTTAGGCACCGATTTTTTTGTGCCTAATATGCCAAAAATATGGGTTAGCCAAATTGGCCAACCATATATGCCTTCTCCTGCCTATAAAAAGGTAGGATATGAACCAAGAGCAACAAGCAAATAGAAGAGAAAAAGAGAGAGTAAGTTGAGCGAGAAAAGAGAGATACAGAATTTTTCCTTGTAATTCTCTAGTTTTTCTCAGTAGTAAATCTCTTCTATCTTTGCTCGTGGTTTTTACTCTAATTTGGAAGTTTTCACGTAAAATCTGTGTATTTATTACTATTCTTTCAATTCTATTTAGCCGCGAATCTGCTCTAATTCGGTCCATTTCAACAACAACAAACTCACTCAAATCATGTATGAAAGACGGCCATTGAAGTAGCTTGTAATGTAGTTCATTTTACGCTACTAGACTTCTTTGTGTAATTGGTCATTATGGTCATATACATAACCTTATTATCTTTTATTCTTATTAATGAATTAACTTTCGGAAAAAAATATATTTATTAATTCAAAATACAACTACTATTTGTATGTATATTAGGAGCTTTAAATAGAGAACGGCATTGGCACGTATAGCCGACTCATGACATGCCCATTAAGTAGAGTGGTGGTCCAAAGTCTCTTAACAAAAAGAGCATAGGCTTGTGCATCCTCGCTATCTAAATCATTAAAAATAATTATGAGTTGGTTAAAGCATCTAATTCTAAAGTTTTGGTGTATCCAAACCATATGCAAACTCTTGGCCCACCATGTTCTTCTTTCCCTATTTGTAGTCTTACCCAAAAAGAAACAATACTCCGTTTTGATTTTGCCTGCCAGTCACTTGTTCTTTCCAGTTGTGTTTTTTCTTTTCTTCTTTCTGTGTCCCTGTTTTTTTCCTTTTTCTAATTTCCCATATATACACGATAAGGAAAGAACAGTTTGTGTGCGCGTAGTATCTCATATTTCAAATATTTTGCCCAAAATGTTAAAATGCATATGAGTTAACAGAATTCATCATCTACATCGACCTATGTATCCTTTTTTAATAAGTTATCCTATAATCGTTAGGAAGTAATTAGCACATGTAAGCTAGAAAGTACCAAAGACTTTGTATGATGTTGATTATGTTCTATAGACGTCGAGCATTTTGTCACTTGCAAGGCGTTGGATCCTTATCCTCACGCAATAATAATATTTGATTTGATAAATTAACAAGTTCCATTACATGGCTAATCAAGTTAAGTTTTAAAGTTAAATATTGTTTTGAACAAATAATTCCAGTTCCTTAAAAGTTGAAGAAGATTGCAGACCTTATTGATTAAAGTTTAAGGTTTTTACCTATATATGTGTGTTTTATTTCCCATATTTACTACTGTATTAATTAGTCATTACTCATCAGGATCTATGTGAATCATTTATATGTAACTACAGTTATTTAGAAATATGTTTCTCTTGTTCAAACGTGTGTATGCGAGTATCTATGTCTATATCCATATATATGTCTTTAACTTAATATCAAGTCGAATATGGTGATATCCCAAATCCTGTAACCAAGCAACCTACAGGAGGTTCTGCGCTTGGTCAACCTACTAGCTCCGATGGTTTTATGCTTATTCCGTCCTCAATTCCAAGACGGTAGGATTGGATACCGAATCCAGAGGCTAGTAAAAATGGCGAAGGAAGAGCAGTATCAGGTTTGGTCCAGGCATCCAAAGTGCGACTGATCTGCAAAGTTGCTGATCCTTTTCTTTACCTAATTTAGCTAAGATGCTCCTCCATGTCGAAATACTTAAATTTGTTTTCCAATGACAAGCGCTTCTTAGGGTTTCATATCTAATTATATAGAGATTTCAATTAATTAATGTGGTGTAAAATGAGTGATGAGCGGATAGGATAGGTGCCGGGAGATTATTCTTATAATAAAACCAAACAACAAAAACCTATAAACGTTATTATCCTTCAAGCTGTCATCTAATTGAAATTTGACTCCCGAATTGTCACTTTCCTTAACGGTTGCATGTCCACTTGGGTGTGTGGTCCACGGGAATGTAATCAAGCCATTATGCACTTCTTCCTCATATTAACAAGGGACTCCTCTCCAAGACCCCAATAATAATATCTATGTGTGTAAACAAATGCTTTGGTTCTCTTTCGCATGCACTCGCTGTTTAAGTGATTGTTAATAGTTAAGACTATTATAAACCTCCAGTAATGACGCGTTGTAATTGTAGAACCAGTCGGACCTCCATTGTTTAAACCCTAAAATTTGAACTCAAGTATGTAAGATGGATGAAAGTGACTTCAAATGAAACTCATACTGTGGAATTTAGCTTGGGAAATCCTGTGAATGACGTTGAAGGAGAGCAGTGAACCCACTATGAGTAGAGAGACGGACAGATTCAACTTCATCATTAAATCATCATCGGCAGCAGCAGCTGTAGCTCCTACCATCTGTAGATTTAGATCAGGTGTGCCAACTAATGATTGATAAGGAGTATACTAGCTTGTGAGCAACAACAAAGAAAAATCTCCGTTTGCTCTCTCTAATAATTTCAATTCGTATATGTGGTTCAATATTAAACGGCAGTTAAAAGAACCACTGGGTTTATCTCATTAATATCGATTGGTGCCGATTATCTGAGACATAATGACTCCTTTTCTTCTCTATATATGTCGGCTTGGCCATTGGCGAACCCTTTTGCTGCCCTTTATCGCCATTGCCATCGCCATACAACATCACGTCTGGTTACAGACCAAAGGTATGTCTAATCTCTAACGAGGTCAACCTAGGACAAGGGCTTTATAATTATTGTTGTTGTTTTTGTCATATAATATTATGATCAAGACACACAAATTGATCGAATTGGACCGAAAAGAAAGACGCATCACAGGTAACAGATCGACATGGAAATTTAGCAGAGTTGGAGTCGACAATGGAATTTAAAAGAGAAGAGGGAAGAAACAAGTGAGGAGCCCACTAATCCTATTGGCAACGGAACCATGTGCGATCATATGGTGGTTGCCCTCTTGCAGCCCCACTTCTATACACTCTCACTTTTCCTATCTCCAAAAATCATCCCATTCCAGACAACGACAGAATAAACGTATCAATTCAATTTTATAAGCCAAAAACACTGATTTATATCAATTATGTTCAAAATTTTAAAGCCCTTATGTAGTTTGTCAATATTCTATTGGCACCGGCCAAGCTAGATGCTTAGTAGGATGGCTTTTCTACACATAAATGATTATAGTTGGAATTGTATAATAGGTTGATTCCCAGAGTCGTCTTCTTCTTTACACCTCCCATTTTCAATCTCTTCTCTCCCCTCTCTCATTCCTTTCCTTTCAGCTTTCACATGTTTTCCTCCTGAAGTTTTCCCTGATCACATCCATCACTTGCTAGATCTTCTTTGGTTTCTGGTTGGTAACGTAGATTCTGTCTGTCAGAGTAATCAAATTCTGTCCTTCTTCATCTATGATTTTATCTGAAAAATAGGCCCCTTTTGTGTCAGAAAATCATATCTTCTCTCCAAGTGCTTTCTTTTGTTTGTCTTTGATCTGTCCTATATATAAAAAAAAAAAGAAAAAGAAAAAGGAAAGCAAAACAAAGCTCGTCAACACTCCCAAATCCCAACAATCCCTGAAGCCCTAGTTTCACAAAGCGTACTCATGACTCCCCATCAAAACTCTCTCAACCCTAGTTCGATGAAAGCTAGGTTCACTATTGTCTTTCTTCGAGCTTTGAAGAAGATCAGAACCGGGACTCCGCCTTTGAGTAGCCCTAGAGAGGTCTTTCAATGCTACCGTAGAGTTAGAACTGCTGCTGACAAGTCACTGGTCTTTGCAGTTGGCTCGAGGAGAGCTTGGAGTAGGGCAATGCTCTGCAAGATTCGAAACCAAGCCCGAAGGCGACAATCTTTCCCCAAAAGGATCAGAACTCAACCCATCAAGAAAAATGAGATAAAGAAGACGTTGACTGGTGAGGAAGGAGGAGTTGGTCTAGCCAACGAGCTACGGAAGCTTGTTCCAGGTGCTGAAACCATGGATTTATGCCGTTTGTTGGACGAGGCCGCCCATTACATAAGGTGTCTTAATACCCAAGTACAGGTGCTGAGAAGTGTAGCTGATCTTTACTCTGCTTGAGCTCTATATGCTTTCAGATACCCATATATGTAATATACAAACAACAAATCCAATAAACAGAAGTTGAAATAAAAAGAAATAGAAATGAAGACGGGTACCAATAGTAAATTTGGTAGGGAGTTAAAAAGAAAACCCCTTATCTTCACTCAAACAAATATATACAGTTAAGTTCTATTTTTCTAGATAATCACCTCTGTGAGTGGTTGACACTTGCGAAAATCATGTAATCGTTATGCTTAGGTGTATGGTTGTGATTTTTATAATGTGTAGTTTATGCTTCACTGTGATTCTTATTCGGTTTTGAAGTTTGGACTAACTGCCACCTTACCTTCTTTTTGGTCTCCGTTGTCATACTTAGAACTAAACTTGTATTCTAGCTTTATATGGTAGTAAACATACATGAGTATCAAGAGTTGTAAAGGTGAGAAGTGTTTACGTTGCAGCCGAGACACCTTCAGTTTCCAAGATTCTTGTGTTCTAAGAAACAGAATGTGTGGTTTGGTAGAAATTTATGCAGTCTTCTTTTAGGAAAAAGGGATATGATAGTTGAGGTATATGGTCCAGCTAATCGAAATTATGCTTCCTTCCCTCTTGAAAGACCACGATCCCTTTTGAGTTGATCAGGTTTTCAATGGTTTAGGGTTGTCAACTAGTTGCTTCACAAAGTGCTGACCGAATCATTCCTTTTACCAGACATGCTTCCCACCATTAATTATTCTTGTTTCTGTTTCTCTTATAGGTTGAGTTTACTAAATGTAAACCTAGTAAATACAGAACAACAACATTTTCCATCTTAAGAGATTGAGTTTATTACTAAATGTAAACCTAATACATAAAGAGGATCATCATTTTCCATCTTTCGGTGACTGTAAATGAAGTTTAGAATAGGACAGAAGTTGTAAAGTTTTCTTGGTCAATTTAGAGAATCTTAAACAGTATTGTGAACGCTAGGAAACAGCTAACACAAAATCCTATGCGCCGTGGAGGTGGACAAAAAATGAGTTCAACTTTCTTTGTTACAAATTTGGTTTTAGTTTAACCATAATACAGATAGAGTTGCTCATGTACGTACTAATCAATGTGTTCCACATATATTTGAATTTCTCTGAAAAACGTTCAGGTCCTAACTTAGATATACCAAAATCACAATTTTAGCATTTTTGTACATTCCAATCAATCACCAGGTGGAAGTTCTTTGCACCACAAACAATTTCTTCCTTAATTACCTATTCTAACGTTTCTTAATTAACATTGTCTTACCCTTTGCACCCTCCTACTTGTTGGATAGGTTGGAAACACCATCTTCCGAATTAATATAGAGCAAGAGAAACATTGGAAAATTATTAGAAACGAAGTTAGCGATTTAACAAAATTAAGGAAAGGCCGTCCAAAGTGAAATTAAACAACAAACACAACTGAAAATTTATAAAAACAAAACTAATTTATTTGATCAAACTAGTATGTATGAAGTCTTTTTCATCTTATGCTTGGCATCCCGTTCCTCGTTAGTCAACAAATGTTTCTAACTCGTCACCCAACTGTGGCTAATCGCGCACTGTGCTTAAGTTTGGTGCTGCATATTTCATGTACTTATATCCCACATTTACGACACACATGCCAGTAGTTAAGAATCACACAGAAGTGTGTTGTTTTCTGGTACTATTATACTAGAATGAAATTGCACTCAATTCATTTACACAAAAACAAAAGAGATTTAACATGAACAGTTTTCAGTAATACAAGAAAAAGCATGAAATCATTACAGATACGACTTTAGGCATATGAAAGTTATTTCTAACTGAATCTATTCATAACCATCGTTAAATTAGTTTTCTCATAAATCCACAAAATGTTGAATTGTAATAGGACCTTTTCGAGGAGTACTGAGTTTTAAATCTTGATTCTGCACATAAAATTTATTATCAAAAATAAAGAGATAGAGGTTTTCCTTTCTTTCTAAATTTATTTTTACCTTGTTATACCTCATGTGTAATGAAACTAAAGCATTTTAAATGATGTAAAACTTCAAAAGTGTTTCTTAAAAAATAGGTTAAATTACGGGAAAAAGGCAAATAATTTAATTTAGGAGTACTTCTTATAAATGATAAATTGTCTTTCATAAATATATTTATTTATTAACTATCAACTAAAATTGTTGGTAACATAATGAGATTTATATTTTATTTTATTTTACAGTTGTTCGTTCTATTCTTGAATTTAATTGATATCCACATCATGAAATTTAGGACTTGCGAGACTTATTCTAAGAAAATCAAGCCAAATTATAAATAAATAGTATAAAATTTTCAATTATTATTTTAAGAATTTAAATTATAATTAAGCTTCAACAAAAATCATTTATTTATTTTTTAATGCAAGATATATAAATTTACTCAAAATTTCAACATCTACTTTAATTGGTTCCTAGTAATTAGTGGTATCATTATAGAAAGATGAGAAGTTTGTAATGGCCCTTATTGTATGGAAGTTCACAAAGAGTAGAAATTCCTTTAATTCTGCATCACTTTTATTTACACCTTTTCCTCAATTAATGCGATTAGCTTCTTTTTTTTTTTTTACTATATGGAAAGAGTAAAATTTTCCTCTTTTACTTGATCTTCTCGAAATTGCACTTGTATTTCATCAATTGTTTGACTTTAATTTGATGATCTAGCTCTAAACCTAAAAGAAGCGAATGGAAGCTTTTTTTTTTTCATCTGAATGTTAGAAACTAAAGTTAATTCTTTATATTTAAAAATACTTTCACTTTTTTTCTTCCTAGCTAACACTCAATACATAAATGTGCAGGTGGTGAAGGTCAAACCTTGTTAGAGAATCTTGATCATACCTCGTGCATATTCCATTCATTAATTATACATAGACCAGGACTCCCATTTCCACAAATTATTATTTAAACCAATGTAATATGATATTTGTTATCCTACATAAAACAAAAGCACATTTTATTACCCTCCTTCTGTTGTCTTTTCGTTAAAACAACGAAGATGCATGTTGATTGGCTTTATTCCCATCTTTATGTTCCCACGTTCTTTTAACTTCCTACAATCCACGCATAAATGAAGGAACCTTCAAGCCTTTTTGCTACGTCTTTTCAGGCATACTTGGCGGTTGATGTGATACAATTACCGTTAAAACAACTTCATTGTGAAGTACACTAGTCCATCTCGTCCCTCGATTTTAGTATCAACACATTCCTGTTAACCAATGTTAGCGCAAGGTAATTACGTATGCGAGGTTGATGTTTTGTCGTTATGCGTTGTATTAAAGACCACTCACATTATTTATGGGCAAATTAAACAGAAAGATGATTGAAGTGACACAAAAGTGGTGTTCATGGTTGAAGAAAACTAAAAGTGCCCATGATTAGAAATCGGATATTCGATAGAATCTTAATGTCAACTTAATTATTTGTCGTTTTTATTTGGTTGTTAATTAGTCGTCCGTCCACGTAACAGAAAACTACCATATTCGAATTTTTTTATGGAAGCTAAATAGAAATCACAGATATTTAATTCTGTTTCTGTTGCATGTTCGTGTAATTACTAATTAGTGTTTCAAAAGTGCTAGGGGTTTAAAAGGAACATATGGAATAGATTTAGATACAGGCATGGTGGCTTATGGTACACAGTTATACATGACCACCTGATTGCCGGCCAAATATCTCAGCTTTGGTTATGGGGTCACATGACGGTCCAAACCGGTCGCCCTCTTTCATAGTTTTCACCAATTCTTCAGATATTTTGCCTCATGTCACATCTACTAACTGGAAAACATATACCTATAATTTCGTTTAAATTCCGTATCATCATTAACGAATATATTACTGAAGGACACCCCATAAATTTATTCTCACATCTGTATCATCTCCCTTAAATATCCCTTTAAAATTTGAATAAAAGACACAAAGAATATAATTTCATTGATTCCAAAAAATTGTCATACACTTCAAAAGTCTCTAAAAAGTTTTCTGTGATTAATAGTTATAATATTCCCTACTCTTAAGATTTTTTTTAAAGATTTTTTTTAGAAATTAAATAGTATTAATAAAAGAAAAGATTATAAAGATTACATGTCTGGGTGAGACAAAGCTCACCAAGCAACCAAAAATGAGACGACACCGTTCAATACTCCAGCTCAAACACAAAAACGACGACGTTCTAAGTTAACTCATAACAAATACATCTTTGATACGTAATTGGGAAAAATCAACCTAACATCAATCGTTCTCGCTTTCTCTCTTTCCCTGATTAAGGTTAGAGGAGTCTACCCTCGTCACCCTAGTGAGATACCGAAGGGAGCTTTGAGACGATCAGATAGGAGAAACCAAATGGAGGTAAGTAGATCTACCTTAGCCATACTTCCCTTCTACATATTTGGTACTTAAGACTGGCTAATACCATAGATTAACCTCTCTTTCTTGTATCTTCATGTATCAACTCCACGGATGAGTATCCTTACAACATTTCCAGTACCGATGGCGCTTCCATTCCTACACCAAAGAGGTAAGTTCCCCTTGCTTTGCTTTCTATAATAGTGAGATATATAATCTTCGAAGATCAGTATGCTAATATTAGCATGCATCTTACTTTATAATCTCCATGAAATAGCTAACTGGCTTGAGCATTCCTTGATTGAACTAGATTAGATTAATTATTCTCTAACTTTAGTAAAGATGCATTCCTTTACCTGCTTTGAATCCCTTTTTGTGTCCTAGAACCTTCGTGTGTTCCTTTCTGTCCATATTTTCTTAATGCAAGTTGCAAAAGAAATTAGACAGATAATAGCATTAGGATGTTTAATAGGCTTCAGTCTGATGAACCATTGCAGTATCTCAAAAAAATAGGAATGAGCTTAGGGAACTCAGCATTTTTGTTTTATCCAAGACCAAATTTCTTAGAGAAGGGACACTCAAAGAACAGATGGTCCCTATTATCTTGTCCTGAGTTACAAAGGACATAAATGTCAATGAAATTTAAGAAAGAAAGCCTATCCATTGTACTGATCTTGTTTATAGAAGTGAGCCATAGGATGAAAGAAGTGCTAGGCAATAAATCCTTATGCCAGACCACTTCACATCAATCCACTTTACATTACTCCTTAGTATCCATTCTCTACAGCTTTTTGTTATGAATAGTCCTTGCAAGTGGTTTCTCCAAATATATATATCAGGAATCAATAAGCTAGGAGAGTAGCTGGGTTTTAAGGATTGGATCTCTCTTGGGAATTCCATCCACTCACCTTCCCTAATAAAGGCCTTAACCTTAGCAGTAGAGGGAAGGTGGCTTAAAGATTAGATAGCAACCTAATTTTCGATTAATTTTGTCTATCATGTCCAATCATAATACCAGAAACTAGCTGTTACTCCATCTCCTACCCAACATTAAATTTCAGAAACCATTTCCTCCTTTATCTTCAACAGCTATGATAGAAACCAAGAGTGGAAGGTTTTTAGATTAATAGATTGTATACTATGACCTTTTAGGACATAAGCATGGAGCCATTTTACCCATAGGGTATCATCTCCCTGCACGATTAACCAGAATTTCTTCATTAATATGGCTTTATTTGATGATTTAACAGGAATAACTCCAAGGCCTCCCTCCAATTTAGGTTTACAAACATTAATCCACTTTACCTTAGTATATCCATTATTAGGGACACCTCTTCCCAGTAGAAAATTCTGCATTAACTTTTCCAATGACTTGATTACTCCCTTTGCATGCACCATATTAGAGGACCAACAGGTGTGCATGGAGTTAAGCCCAGAATTTACTAGTTATAGCCTTCCTTCAAATGATAGGGATCGCTTAGTCCAAGAGAACAGTCTAGTTTGAATTCTTTCAATAAGAGGATAACATTCACTAATCCAAATCCTTCTAGAGGTGATTGGTAGGCCTAGATAGCATAGGGAAGTTTGTTTTCTTTGTATTCCAGATAAGGAGAGGACTCTTCCTTCCATAAAATCCGCACTTTTAGAGAGAACAAAATGGATTTTGTTAAAGTTAATTGTCGATCCAGACACAGAACTAAATTGATTCAAAGAATCCATAAGGAGATTAATAGATACCTCATTAGACTTAGAGGATAGGAATAGATCATCAGCAAAACATAGGTTCACCAAAGAAACTTTCTTGCATTAGCTGTGATGTTTATACCGTGAACCCTGCTACTAGTATTGTGTTTCAATAGAGAGGTTAGGGACTCCATGCATAATATGAATATATAAGGAAACATAGGATCCCCTTGCCTAAGTCCCCTTTCCTTTTGAAAAGTTTTTGTAGGAATTCCATTAACCAAGACAGCATAGGAAGGAGCAGAAATATAAGCCTAAATCCATTTCATAAACACCTTGGGGAAACCCACCACTTCAAGTAGCCTCAAGATAAAGTACCATTCAACATTGTCAAAAGACTTCTTAAAATCAATCTTGAAAGCATAATTCTTTGGTGCTTTCTTCCTCGAGTAACTTCTTAATAGTTCCTGCACTATGGAGATGTTATCTCCAATTTGTTTGCCCTATAGGAAAGCATTTTGATTATCACTTATCAAAGATCCCAACACCATTTTTAGCCTATTGGCGATAATCTCTGCAATAACTTTATATAAGAAATTAGAGCAAGCTATTGTCTTGTATTCCTCCCAGGATGTTGGATTAGTCAATTTGGGAACTAAGCAGAGATATGTTTTATTAATTTCCTTTAGTAGAGTTCTTAAGGAGAAGAACTACTTAACAACTACTTTTACCATCGGCCCAATCTCTAGCCAAGCTTTCTGAAAAAAGAACCCATGGAAACCATCTCCATTTACGAATCTTCAATAGTTCTAATTAATAAAACCTTTTCTTCATTGGATAATTTGTTATGGATAATAGATTCCAACAAATGAGTGTGCAATGTTATGTTTTGAGAAATATAGAAATTTTTGAAAAATATCTCTGCTTCTTTCAACAAGTCCCCCTCTTTACCAATCTTACTACCATCTGTAATGGTAATTTCCTTAATAGTGTTATTATTCTCCCGGACCCTGACTGAGTTGAAGAAAATTTTAAAATTTTTGTGTCTTTCTTTAAGCCATTTAACCTTTGCCCTCTGCTCTATAAGACTAGCATTATTATTAAGGGCTTGCAAATAATATAATAGAGCATATTTCTCCTTGGAAAAAAGGGAACAATCCCTAGGATTATAGAAAAGAGCATACTGAACTTAGATAAATTGTCTCGAGCTACTGTAATGTCTTGGAAAGTGTTTTCTCCTATCTGCCTCTTTGGTGACTTTAATCCTTCTTTAATTAGTCTCAGCTTCTGCACACATTTGAATTGGAGAGTCCCATTAACACCAGATGTCACCCCTTCCCTCAAGCAGTCCTAAAAACTCTCTACATTGACCATATAATTTTTTAATCTAAAGGATGGCTACACTTCACCTTTAGGAACAAATCCTCTACCAACATTGGTGTATGATCTGAAAATCTGGGGTCCAAGAAAGAGGCATTGCTTTCATGGAATTATTGTAACCATTTTTGGTTAACTATAACTCGGTCTAACTTTTTTCTTAAAGACCATCCATTAGCTTGTTTATTACTCTAAGAGAAGAAATGGTCAGTCACCTTAAGATTTAGAACTCCTAGCTGATCAACACATTCCTTAAAATTAGTAAAGAAATTCCTTAAGGAAAAATGCCCCTCAACTTCCGTTCTATAGAGTGTAGAGTTGAAATCACCTGATCCAAAAGCCTACCACTCTTCTTTGAAAACTCAGTAAACTCTCCCAAAGAACCTTCCTCTGAAAACCATGGTTAAGACCATAAACTACCGAGACAAAAACAACTTATTCTCATGTACAAGACTTGCATCTCCATTTCCAACACCTCAATGTCCACTATTTGAGGATCAAACCCAACAATACTTCTCCCATAAGCATGAGCTTGATGATTAGAGAGAAACCGCCACTTGTTACCTAACTTATTAACAAACTTAAGATTCTCCAGTCTTATTTTTGCTTTCAAAAAAGCTAAAACCAAGAGATTTTCTTTAGTCAAAAAATCCTTTAGGGCCAAAAACTTTTTAGGGCAATTCAAGCCCCCAACATTCCAATTTAAAATCACAAAGAAATTTTTTTGGAGCTTTGGCCTTTGCTCCTAGTACCTTCCCTCCGTTTGACATTAGTAAACTGTTCAGCCACCTCCTTTCCTTCAGCATTGCTGGATGTAGAAGGGGAGGACGTTGCCTTTGAATCATTACCTTTTTTTTTTCCATCAAGCATAGTTGGTTTGTTTTCCTTAGGATCTCCCTTAAATGAGCTTGTCTCCACAGTCTGCCTATTTTGAATTTCCCCTTCTGAAATTGGGAGAGTTGAATCAACTCTGGACCCCTCAAGGCTTTGTTTCAACTCATCAATTCCAGCCTATCCAGCTTGTTTTGTTCATTTATGACTGATTCTACTTAGGACATATTTTGATATAAAACCTGCTTAACTTTCCCATCCTTCTAATCTTGATATGAACCCATTAGTTCCATATAACTTCCATTCTTGAAAATTTTCCTAGTTGGCATCCACCTCTTACCTTGTAGCTTCAAAGAAGGCTTCCATTGGTAATCCACTATAATAGTATCTTTATACAAAGTACCATTCAACCCTAACCTCATAATCGAAATTTGTTCAGGTAAGTCTATAGAGATATCCATTGTAATACATAGCCTTACATAACCTAATCTCTTTCTCTCTTTTTTATTTTTATTTTCATCCATACAAAGAGGCTAACCCAAATAACTTGCAATCATACTAAGGCCCTTAGTAGTCCAGTATTCCAATGGTTTATTATTTATATTGACCTACAACGGAACTGACTTAAGCTTTTCTATTTTAGGTTGGAGCCTCGGCTGCTAGCTTTGGAGAAACAATAAAAGGTTCATCACATGCCAAATTCCTTCTTCCAGGACTTTAAGGGCATGAGCTTTAAAGAAGAAGGTAAATAAAGCTAGATTTTTTTCTAACTAACAAGCTTTTGTTTTTTCATGTCGTGCTTGCTCGTTTTTGCAGCGCCATAAATGGGGGTCTTTTCTCTAGAAAATACCCCACCAATGAAGCTTCCCATGATCGAGCTCCTTCCTACAAAATTTCCAAATCTGGCACAACAATGACACAACTATTTTCTTCCTTGGGTGGGAATTAATGGAATGTTGTGTCTCCTTTCACTCTTATTATATGTTTCCAACTCTTCTTAGGATTTGAGAAACAAGGACCCTTATCTGGTGGCTTGGTGACATCTAAGGTGCAAGAGGGTAAGGTGAGTGAGGGTAATAAGGGAAAATCCGATTGGAAGTCAAAGATTGAAAATAGTCAAAATAGTCTGCTCGAAAAGACAAAATTGCCCCTAATAGCTAATGAAAGGATCTGAGAGAGAGAGGAAAGGATATTTTAGTAATAGAGAGGGAGTAGTAGCAGTTGTTTGTGAAGATGATGAAACAAATGGTTGAGGCTTGAAAGGAAGAGGTAAATGAAAGTAGGGAGCTAGTCAAAAGATTGAAAAAGGTGATGAGAGTTGGAATAAAAGCAAGGGTTTGTTAGTTGCAAGGGAAGGAGAAGAAGAAACTGAAGATCAGAGGGGCTGGGGTTTGGGGGATTAGACACAGATTATCAGATCCCATCTCCTGAAAGTGCAGAATGATAGGGAAGAAGGAGTAGAAACAGAGAAGGGGAAGAAGGTGCAGAAGAAAAGATCGTTACCATAAGAGTAAGTTTAAGGATAGTGAGTGTGGTTTTCAAATTTTTGTTAAAGAGATTAATATAGCATTTATGTGACAAATTTTGTTCATATGAACAATCAAATCACACAAAAATAAAATGAAAATTAACAAATAACAAGTAAAATATATGTTCAATAATATGATATGATATATTAATGTATTATTAATAATTAATAAAATGAATCAATATTACTTGTGAAATATTATTTAGTGAAAGTAAATGATATATAGATATTTGGCTATATTTTCAAATCTATGTTTGATGTATTTTGCTTGATATTTTATACTTTTATCCTATATTTGGTACTTAATTTGCTTCAAGTGCTTTCATAGATTATAATTGCCTTCGCGGACTTAAAGGAGAATAATTCAGACAAAAACACGGCATAAAGCCAACATTTGATGCATAGAAGCTATGCATGGTTTTTAACATAGATCTAAATGTTGTCCTAAGAATAATTAGAGGACACTCTAAGATTTTTAGGAAGCCAAGATTCGTAACTGTTTGAATTCATTTGGACCAGCAACCGTTTGTTTAAAATAAAACTTATTTCTACAAAATTAGTAGCCTTACCATAAGAGCTTTACATAGACATGTCTGAGGCTTATGGGATTTAAATAAGGTGATTCAAAAGCTCAAATTCAAGTCAACATTCTGGGCCATAATTCCTATGTAAATTCGAGGCCTAAAAGTGTTGTTTCGAGCGGCTAAAAAGATTGAGCATGATACGAAGTCGATCTCGGCCCAGTTCGGCCTTCCCTTGTTTTTTCCCCATAACTTTAGCTACATGAATTTGTTTTAAGAAAAAAAGGATCCTTTGGAAAGCTGAGAAATAGATCCACAATTTACGAGAAGATACTGTGACATAAATACGAAGATATTGAGGTCAAAAACCTAAAGGAATGTATAGTTATGCATCTACCTATGCTATGATGAATGATCTAATGGATCAGTCAATTTTGGTTATGCATGACCGTTCAAGAGACCATACATCTGTCAGAGATGTTTTCGGTGGCAATTGAGGAGAGACACATAGGAACGATGGTGGGGTGGGGGACATTCTAGACGTGGGACTAGTTCTTTAGGTGTGATTTTGATCCAGAGAAGTGGAAAACATAAAGAAATTGTCGACAAATCCTTTAGAATTCAAGATCAAGCCTCTACATTGAAAGAACATTCTATAGAATAAAATCAGGGAGATTTAGAATTATGACCCCATTGTTTTTTGTTCATATTTCTATTTATATATGCTTGATTTCATGTTCGATCATGTGTAACTAATGGCCAGTTAATGTTTAGATTAGATGAACCTTACATTAATACTTTGATATGATTTGATTCTTTTATTAATGTAGATAGTTGTTTGATATATTGGGATCTGATTATGTATTTTATTTATGTTCTAATAAACTGAGAATATTATATCATAATCTGATTTCATACGTAGAGATTGAGAAATCCTAGTGTGAATATATATACCATAATTAGAAGGAGTTTATTACAATGCTAAATATAGGATGACACAAATCTTTTAGATTAAGGTCAAACCAATAATGAGACTCATAAACTAGTAATGCAATCCTATAAGATTTAACTGGGGTAATTCAGTTAAAGACCTTCGAATTAGTTATTAGTAGACTCAAGGTCAACTATTAACATACCATAGGAATCTCTACAGTCCAATAAATCAACAACACAATTGCATGACAAAAGATCAATCAGTTTTTGTTAATGCAATTAGTTGTTTGATATATTTTGATCTAATTACGCATTTTATTTATGTTCTAATAACTCGAGAAAATTAGATCATAATCTGATTTCATACGTAGAGATTAAGAAATCCTAATGTGAATAAATCTAATGTAATTAGAAGGAGTTGATTGCAACCTTAGAGGTAGGATGACATAAACCTTCCAAATTAAAGTTAAACCTAATAGAGGGATTCATAAATCGATAACATAATCCTATAAGATTTAACCTAAGTAATTCAGTTAGAGACCTTAAGACTAATTATTAGTAGACTCGAGGTCAGCTACTAATATACCATAGGAGTCTCTATAATCCAACTAATCAACAAAACAATTGTATGATAAGAGATTAATATGTTAAGGATTTAGGGGGATTCGAACCCTAGATACTAATTCTCGATATTGATAATTTTCTAAGTGCTTCCGTAATCTTTTGTTTAGCTTTGTTACTTATTTTATTTTACTTACATTAGTTTTATTTTCTTTTCAGTAAAAATCTAAAATCAATTCTTAGGCTAGATAATAGGAGAAGGATAATTAGTAGTATTTATAATCTTCGTGGGATCGACCTGTACTTGCCAATACTAGCTACAACTTTGTCATGCACTTACGGTTATTACAATATTGACTGTCACAAGATAGGTCAATTAAATTTTTAGCGCCATTATTGGGGCTTCTGTAGGAGAGTGATTTGTTCTTATATGTTTTCAAAAGCTCAACCGATATTTAAGATGTGTAGCGACATTGGTGGGAGTTGTTAATACAATCATGACTGTGGAGCACCTACTTATACATGGGAGTACCTGAGCATGTACAGTTGACATCAAGGTGCACTATACAAGAATAACTATAACTGAAAGTAGGGCAATTCTTATCCTTATGGATGGAACGATTACACTCCAACTGGATATTTATGGTACCAAGCACCTCTTGTTAATGAGTCAAATCTAGAAGATAAATTAATGGAAACCCTTGCAGAAATGAAAGCTTAGCAACTCTCATTTGGGAGTAAAGAAAAGGCAAAGGTGGTTTTCATGAATAGAGCGACATTTCAAGAAGAGCTTCTGAAAGAAAAAAGAAAGTATTACAGATCGACTAGTGGAATGCCTTGCCAAGAGAGTAGCTAGTCAATATGAATTCGATAAGCGAATTCCTTCACTTGCATATGATGAGTATAATTTAGGCTTCCAACTGTCTTAGAGTAAAGAAGAGACAACATTTGATTTCATGAACAAACATACATTTCAAAAAGGTTAGTAGATAACTTTGCTCTAAAAGATATGATAATTGAGACTATTCAAGAGTCCAACATGAGGCGTCAGGAAATAGAGGCTCGTATACAAAATATGGTGAATCAAATCAATCAGCTGGTGGAGATATTATCCAACGAACAATTAAGGAGTATGCTTAACAATTAGGAAGTTTGCTTAGTACTAATGAAACAGATCCTAACGAATTTGGAATGGTAACCACCCTTAGTAGTGAAGATGAGCCCTCAGAAGAGGAAGAGGAAGAGGAAACAAGTATTACAGATAAATTAATAGAACTCCTTGTTGATATGAAAGCTGAGCAATGCAAATTTGAGAGTGAAGAAAAGAAAAGGGTTGGCTTCATGAATGGAGTGACATTCCAAGAAGAGCATCCAGAAAAATAAGAAGTCTCCATCCAAGAAGGAAAAGTAAAGGAGTGATAGAAGGTAATTGAAGAAGATAAGCTAGAAACATTTATCCAAGAAGAAGAAGAAGAGTGGATAAAGGTGGTTGACGAAGAACCAGTGGAGGAACCAATTAAGGGAACTGTTGATGAGGTGTTACCAGTGACCTTAAGTACAGAGGGTTCCCACTTCCTTGAAGACAAGCTATTCAAGCTAACCGATGATTCATGGAGTTTTATTATCCCTTATTTTATTAACAGTTTGTCATTAAAGAGGGCATTATTACTTGAAATTGGATTTATTAATTTGATAAGTTATGTCCTTGTTATCATCTTGCAATAGGTGGCTTATTTACAGGCTATGCAGTTGCTTTGTGGAGAAAAGGGTGGAAGCAAGCCACTAATTATTGATCTAGGATGATATTAAACATAAAGGTTACATTGAGCTATAGACGTTAAAGAAGTACCACGTGGGAGGCAACCTATGACTTAGTTTTAATTTTATTTCAATTTTCATATTATCTTGTGTCTACTTTGTGTTAGTATAGGATTTTATTTTCTATTTTTTTGTTTCTTTTTATCTTTATATTTTGTAAGGATGTTAGTCTCACATTGGATGGATAAAAACCAGAGAAATTGTCATAGTCAGAAAAGTACCATTAAACCCTCTCACTTTTTCATAAATGCTTATATTGTGTGTATTGGGGACAACGTACTGTTAGAGTAGTGCCCTAAAGGCAATCGCCTTTAGCGCATTTTGTACAAAGTTGTGTACAAACTTTATGATTACATAAAGAAAGGCATATTTCATTAATGTTGTGTTCATTATTTATGAACGCATAGATATGGATCTATA
>JANSVB020000080.1:340521-350579 GCA_025504935.2 Erythroxylum haughtii
TAATTGACTGAAACTGTGAATTGCTTGCGATATGCATGAATTGGGTGAACCATCGATGATGGTTTCTCATTGAGTTCACAAACTCACCCAACATTGCAATTATTTTTTTCAGGATTTGAAGAGTACCCCGTTAGACGAATGGGAGTATGTCTACCGCATGCAAGTCAGAGTTTGAGGTCGGGATCAGTTCACGTCTGCATTAGAGTTATCCTGTTTTGTGTAAATTTGTATTTCCGCAAAATAGTGCTTTTTATTTCAGTGGGCCCCTTTTGGCTAATGTCGTATGTGTAATGTGATTTCTGAAAGTGTTAAACACTGATGAGTGCCTTTTTGTGACTGAAATTATGTTATGATCGAAAATGATTTCGAACTTAAGCGGGCCCAAATCGTTTACTGAGTTTTGGGACAGTAATTGAGTGCTTTAGCATACCACTCTCGTGAGGCGCGGACTCGGATATCACCCACGATATCGGGTTCGGGTCCTGCGGAAGTGGGGTGCTACATGTGGAGCAACAATGGTTATTCCATCTTACAATTTAAGAGGGCAATATTGGAAAGTAAGCTGAGGTAGATCTCCTATAACTTGTTTCTAGCTTCTAATCGATAAAGATTTGTTCTCTTGGGTGTAGCATTGTCTGATGAGGGAGAGGTTTTAGAGTGAGGAGAAGAAAATGGAGGATTTTAGGAGGGTAGATGAGGAAATGGCTCGGAATTTGCAATCTTTACGGATGGGATTGTAGTTAGAAATGGCAAGGTAAATTTTGGGAGAAGATAAAGTAGGAAAACTGTTAAAAAGGTATAGGCAAGAAAGCTAAAGTGATGTAAGGACCAGAATACCCTTCAACGAAATAATCCTCAAACACAGATCAAACTCTAATAATTGAGAATCGAAATGGAGAAAGTAGAAGAAGAAGAAGAAGAAGAAGAAAAGATTGTTGGCAGAAGAAGGAAGATAAGGGATTCAAAGGTAAGGATAAATAGAAGGAGTAAAGTAAAGGTGTTAGGTGGGATTAGAAATATGATGATATACAAAGGTTACAAAGGTTGGGAGAGTTGTAGGAGAAGCATATGTAATGTCATATGTTGGCCTAGTTAACCTTTCTTACAAAGTATTGAAAAAATTTTATTAAAAAAACCTAAAAAATCAAGAAGTTAGTTAAATTAGCAACAAGTAAGGGATGATCCACTTGGCCCAACTCAAACTTAAAAATTTTAAGTTAAATTCATATTATTAATTTTGATTTGACAATTAAAACTAATTTGTTAAACTTAAATTTTTAACACAAATTAATTTTACCTAAAATGCATTTAGAAAAGTATACATGTCACTTTATTAAAAAGAAAATCAAAATAAATCAAGGCTACAATATTCTACTTTCCTACTATTTGAAAAGAAATTTGTTTTTGCTATCCATTTCTTTAATCTTGTGATTTGTTATTAAATATTAATTAAATATGATTTGATATCTCAATTCTATAAGTTTGATAGTATACATATACATTCTTAAAAAAAAGATTTATTAAATTTCCTTAAATTTAAATTATTATATAATCTTATAAAAGATCTAATATTTAACAATCAAATACTCTTCTTTTCTTTGAAATTAATAAATATTTAATAAATGTCACATCAAACATATATAAGTGGGGTTACACATGGATCTTAGATATTCCAATTCAAATTAAAAGAAATTAATAAAATAATGCAAAATAAAATTGTACTATTATAGCGTGATTAAATTGATCATTTACTTTAATTTAGTAAGTTTTTGGATATTTTATAATGCCCTAAAATAAGAACTGACTAAACTATACTAAATTACTCTAAATAGAATTGGAAGGAAAAATATATTTTATGTGTTTAATTATATATTATATAATTTATTTCTTAAATAATTTTGTAATTTAGAATTTAATATTTTTAAAAATAAATATTTAATATACATTTAAGGTTAGCCTTTGAATTAAAGATATAAATGAATAAGGATTTCTTATATATTAGGTTGTAATATAGAACAATACATTCAAAATTAGGTGGCAGTCCCCATCTTTTTATAACCTTAACGCATTTAACATCAGAAAATCGTACTATTGTTTTGCCTATTTATTTTTGACATTCGTTGAACTGTTGAAGTTATAATTCCAACCTGTATTATTAGTAAATTCTCTATCACTATTTTTCTTCATACTTAATAAAATACTATATTCATAAGCTTTGAGGTTCTAAAAGGTGACATTATGACCATTTCAAGAGAAATCATCTCTTTTTTATTGTTTTGGTTCAACATTTATTTGAAATCATCCTCCTTCTTTTAATCATTACTCTCAACTCATGTTAAACATGTTTTTGTAACTTTTGAAGCTTTAATCTTGGTAATGGTTTTTGGTTTGCTCAATTATAACTGAGTTGTAACTTTTAAACATTTCAAGTGTTGAATAGAACTAGTTTCTTCCTCTTGTTCCATAATAGTTCTAGGCTTAGTGCAAGTGAGGTGCCTCTCTTTTCTTCGTGCGACAATATATATTATAGCCCCTCCTAAGATTCCCATTTCTTTTTAAGGTTGCATGGTCCTTGGTTACTTCTAGTTCAATATCTTCCATCAACAAAATTGCCATGGAACAATGGACCATATAAGCCTGACCAGTTTTTATTAGTATTATATTTAAATATCTTAATTGCATTCATTCGTTTCATAACTTGATGCCTGAGATTTGCTTGAATATGATTGATAATAGAAACTCTATACTTGGCAATCTTTATACATGTCATATATCCTATTAATTTAGATTCCAATTCATGTGAACTAGTTGTTGAACTACTTTAACAGGCTTGTCAACATATAAATAAGCTCCTGAAACTTTGTGTGAATCTTTATGAAATTTGTATATCCTTACGTTGTTAACGTCTTTCTACATATTTTTTAATGTGTGGGCCTCTTAACGAGTTAAAGAAATTGAACATCCACGAACTTACATAATTAAGAAGCAGGAGACTTTAGCAGCTACTTATAGTAACCCGATTGGGCCTCCCATCACAGGCCCAATAAATAACTGACCCATATTAATTAAGGTCTATTTTTCTCACTAGACTTCAGCCTATTTAACCAGATCTTTTAATGGGCTTCTTTATTAACTTTATTCTAGATCAATTTTGATTTTTTAACCTTAATTTTATAAAAACTCGTAATTAATAATTATCCAATAAAAAATCACTAACATTCTCCCTCTTAGACAAATATTAATTACAATAGTTATAGCAACAATAAAAACACTAAAAATGTTTAAGAAAAATCAATGTAAAGGTTGACCAATTTACAACATTTTATTTAAAGATAATGAAAGTTTGTCATTCAGTCCTATAAGGCTTTTGATACTAAAAAATATCAAATGCATAAGTCATATATGACACAGATCCAATATAATCACACATATCTAATACCTCACTAACATGAATAAGAAAATAGAGTTTGACAAAATACAATGATATTGGTTTGAACTAAAATGTATGATCGTTCTATTTGTCAATCTCAATTTCTTTGAACCTTATGCTAAAATGCAGCTAAGAAATTTTTTTATCTCACTGAATGTTAAACTGCATTAAAGAAAACCCTTATGGAATTAAACACTTATATCCCCTATGTCTTATCAAATCCATAGATTTATGTATGTATATGTATGTGTCACAAAGACATTAGCTTAAGGTCAATTTGTATATATATCCCCAATGAACTTTAAAATGCTTAAGATTGATACAAATCTTAATAATTTCACCTATATTATGACAATATACAACAAACTGAATAACTGAGAAGAAAATGATGTTCATCTATTTGTATCAAAATTTATTGCCACAGTATATGAAATTTGTACAATGTATCAAAAGCAAATACCGTGATCCCTAACTAATTATGTCTAAGGACTTCAATAAACTCATACTATACACATGTTTCTAAAAAAAACTGGGTGAAGCATTTTAGTTAAAGAATCAATAAATATGTACTCGATCTCTAAATGCTCCACCTCATTATTACCTTTTTGTATTAATTCCTTTATGGTTAATATTTGACCTCCAAATTCTTAAGACATTATGATCTTCTTATGGTTATTACTAAACAATACAGTAGAAAGATTATCATAATATAATCAAATGGATCTAGCAACTAAATCAAATACAAAAAACCTAGAAATCAAGTTCATGAGCCAAATTGCCTGTAAAGTAGCCCTATAGCATGCCACAAACTCTACATACATAGTCGAAAAAATTACTAGTGTCTGCTTAACACTCTTCTATGATATTGCACCATCGAATAACATGAAAATCTAACCTAATGTGGACTTCCTATCATTTAGGCCAGAGTTTTACATATCGTCCGTATCGACTAGTACCAGCCCAAAAATAGAACAGTATCAATGTTAATGGTACCGATCGGTACTAGATTTTTGACATGATACAGTAAGTTTTAGAAATTTTAGGGACTGTTTAGCAAAAAAAAATTACCTACTCCCTCTCCTCGACCCTCATCTGCTACCTTTCGATTTTTTGTTTCGCACTTTTTATCTCTCAGACTCACACACTCTCCACTCTCCTCCATTCTCTCTCACTATCTCACACTTTCCATTCTCTCTCTCATTCTCCTCTTCATCTCTGACAGTTGCTTCTCCCTCTCTGGGGACAACCAAAGCACCGCACGACTTTCATCTTCCTCCAAGATACCACCACACCATTTTCAACCCTCCTCCATGCAAACCACGCCACCACCAACCACTTTTAGGCTTTAACCCTCCTCCACGTGGACCATACCACCACTGAACCTCCCCCACGCCACTGCTCTCCTCCAGGACATCAGCCACTCTCCTCCACACATCCATAATCCCTAGATCTAGAGTAGATCTAGATCTAAACTCGACCCATCCCAAAAACCTGAAGCAAATACATTGTGAAGTTATTTGGTTATGTTTTCAATTAGTTTTTCTGCTTAATTTCATTTGTGATTGTGAATGGGTTGGAAGTTGAAATTTGGAATTAAATTGTGAATTGGATTTGTAATTTGTGTTAGGTTGTATACTGGATTGGAGTGAATGAAATGATGCACGGTTTTGTTTTATCTGGTTAGTGGTTTGGTTTATGTGGGATTTATCTTAAGTTTTTTTATGAAGTTGGTAAATGAAATGCATGACATGAATGAATTGATAGTTAAAAAGTTGAAAGTTTCAACTTAAAACTGAGAATATAACAATATGACAACTGTACAATATGATAATAGACTATTTTGTAATTTTAAAAACATTAGGGATTATTTTATAAATTAAAAAAAATTATTGAAACAAGACCCGGTATTGATTGGTACCAGTATAGTACCGTATTAGAACCCAATATGGTACTAGATCTAGGATGGTACAGTATTCACAATTTTGATTTTGACATATAGAAAAATTTGAATCTATATAATCTATAAGGTATAGATTGTTGATTTTGTTAAATGTCAACATATAATCCTTAGTTCCTTTAAGATATCTCAACACATGATTGATTACGTTCCAATGGTTTATTTCTAGGCTAGCCAGATATCTACCCAGTAGTTTAACAATAAATGCAAGTCTAGTCTAGTGCATATCTGAGCATACATCAGGCTACCAACTTTACTAGACATTCTTCATAGTCTATCTCTTTATATCATTCTTTGGACATTATGCCAAATATAATATCTCACCATAATAGGTAGGTGCTACAACAGGTTTACAATTATCTATATTAAACCTTTGCAATATATACTCAATGTGTGCTCTATACAAGCGACCCAACAAGTGTTGAGACCTATCCTCCTAAATCTAAATACCTAAGACAAAAGATGTCTTACCATTCATGTTAAAATGCTTGGTCAAAAGCTACTTATCCTCATGTAACATGAGTCAAGTCATTTGATGTAAACAATATATCATCCATATATATAAGTAAAAAGATAACCTTGCTCTCTCTAACCTTGTAATACAAAAATCTTTAAACTTTAGTTTCCACAAAGCCAAATGAGGTATAAAAAAAACCTCATTAAACATTAGGTAACATTTTCTAGAGGCTTATTTTAAACCATATATAGATTTTCTTAGGTAACAAACAATGTTAGTTTTGTCTTGATCCTGAAATCCTTCAGGTTGTTCCATGTAGACCTCTTTACACAGCTCTCCATTCAAGAAAGTGGTTTTGACATTTGTCTGATATAGCTTCATATCAAAATAAGCCATTATTTCCGTAATCTCTTTAAATGCATCCTTAAAGGATAATGAGAAAAGTTAACATTAAAGTAGATTCGTTCTCTCTTAGCAAACCTTTTGTAAAAGTAACTGGATCTACTACATGTCCAATATCATAGTCTTGTTTACCTAAATAGACTATGTAACCAAATAAGGTAACAAGTCTTCTTACTTTAGTGGATCTTCTAAATTGAATTGGTTCAATATGCTTTTGTACCTCAAGAGTCTTAGTTTGTATAGGTATGAGTTTCTATTGATGTACTAGTATAGTACTGAAACCTTGATCTACTAGTTCTGACTGTATCAGTGATGGATATGAAATACTATGGTATCCACTCTTCTATCATCTAAAGGGTGAGAATGACCATCCTCATCAAGATGAGGTAGACCACCCTTATTATAGACATTATACTCAAAAAACTTAGTCGTTTGTGATTCCACCACCCTAGATCCTCCATCTCTACAATAAAATATGTATCGATTAAAGTGATCAAGATATCCAATAAAATAATGATTAGTAGATCGAAAATGAAACTTATCTTCATAAGAATTATATAAACGTAACTCAGTAGAGAAGCCCCATACAAGAAGAAGAGTGAGGCTAGGTTTCAACCACTTCCATGTTTCAAAAGGCATTTTTTAAATTGATTTACTTAGGACTTTATTAAGTATATATAAGGTAGTCTTTATGGCTTCATCCCAAAGATAATTAGGTAAATTATTTATGCTTTATATTAACCTCATCATGTCCTTTAAGGTGTATCAACTTCTTCATTATTGCCTACTATCAGTTTTTCCTCCTCCCTATTTGGCTTTCTCTTTTTATATGAATCTCTACATTATAGAAACAATATGATCAGAGACTCCACTATCTAGTCACCAAAAACTTATATGGTTATAGCAAAATTAAACCATGTATCATACAAGTCATGAAGTTACCTAATAACCCTTTCTTTCTGGGTTTTATATTTATGGCATTCTAACTTCTTATGTCCCTTCTTCTTACAAAAAAAATATATCTTATATTCATACTCTTTACAATGTCCTCGAGATTTCTAACAATACTAGATTGACCAATATATATATGTGGAAGAAAATAATACATCCTATTTGACCTTTCCTAGGCTATATATGCTACTCTTTCAGCCTCCAAATTGATAGATATAGGTGTCAATGGTTTATCCTTAATCCTGGCCATATTGACATCTGCCATCTCTAACACAAATTTCACATTTTACTTTAATTTTTTAAAATTGAATCCAGTGAGCGTTTCAATTGTGACACTATTATCATTTATAGGGAAGGTGAATGCAAAATTAACAATGAAAAGATCACCACAAATAGAAGATAATATCAATACTTAAAGCCACAAAATAATATTTGTACTGAGCATCTTATCACACATATCATGAAACAATTATGGGATGAATACATAATACATGCAGATAATAACTCCATATAAAAGCGATAAAAGTACAAACTATTAAATTTTATAATTTTAATAACTATTAACTTTTATAATTTTACACATGTAGGCAAATAGATCACTTAAGCAATGACTTTACTCCATCTTATGACTATGCACATATCAAAGTCTCATATAAGGTCAATACTTATGGATAGAATAACTAAACACAACACTAGAAACATCCCAAACATGCAAGCAGAACAATTTAAATACTAACTTGAAAGGCCCCTATGATGACTAAATTCTCATATTACTCAAATTGATTCACAAGCACAAGGGACACACATGTATTTTATCATCACATTTCTACATGGGCATAAAATATGTGACAATTTACTATTTATAAATGCAAAAATACTCATTATTAGATATCAGTACTGAACATATTATCAACAAACTTTATTTGAGATTCATCATAAAGAAAATCCCAATCAGAATGATACTCATACGATACTGAGTAATAAATGTACTAAATGACATACTAAAACCACAAGTATGTCTTTTATTTCAAGTCAAATACATTAAAATTCACTCAGTTATGACTTTAATAACCTTATATGATTTTTTTTGAAGTTAAATTTATTTATTACCAATGTAATAAGTCCAAAAAATTAAAAAAAAAACTCACTTTATAAATTTACAGGATTTTTAAAACTAACTTAAAATAACTTAAGGAATTATTTTGTTAATTTTGGAAAATTTTGAGATTTTTTTTTCCTTTAATGTGCTTATGTCATCAGTTGAAATTATGTTAGGCGCGTGCATGTACCAATTTTTGGCATCATTTTCAATGATTTCCACACAACGCTTGCTCTAAATCAATTCAAACAACAAATATACAATTTATCTAAATAAAAACAAATTAATTTCTCTAGTTTTCTTATGGATAAATTCAAAAATCTATGTCAAATTTATACAATTATAAGACTGCCTTGATACCCCTGTGTTAATCCTAATACAAACTTTAATTGTGGACTTAAGATTAACCATTAAATTGTATTAATGAAAAAAATACAAAAAAAAAACATGTTTTGCTTGTGGACTTAAGATTAACCATTAAATTGTATTAATGAAAAAAATACAAAAAAAAACATGTTTTGCTATCCATTGAATAATGAACAAGTGGTGAAAACTAAGCTCTTCATCATATGAACAAGCTCTTGAGACTTTCAATCATCTTTTATAAAAGTTATATATCTTTATGATGTTACGTCTTTTTGTATTTTTCTTAATGCATAGATCTCTTGACGGGTTAAAAAAACTGAACGTTCACGAACTTATATAAGTAGATAGTAGGAGACCTTAGCAGCAATTTGTAATAACCTTATTGAACCTTCCTATTACATGCCTAAAAAATAACCTATAACCAACTCATACTATGACTCATTTTTCTCACTAAATTTTAGCCCATTTACTCAGTTTTTTATTAGGCTTCTTATGATCTTTAATCAGGATAATTTTAATTTTCTTAACCTTAATTTTATAAAAACTCAAAATTAATAATTATCCAATTAAAAATCACTAATATTCAAAATTAATAATTATCCAATTAAAAATCACTAATATTCTCCACCTATGTCGTTTAGTATCCATCCAACTAACACACCACAAATTGCTCTAATCTCAATGAAAAGGGCAAAAAGGTGTAATTCCATAACAGAAATTTAGTTACTAGTGACGTTCCACTTTCCAAAAAGAAAGAGAGGAAAGTAATAAAAGAAGACAAAAGTCAGGAGTCCGTGCATTAGTTAGACCTGAAATCCTTCATTTTGAAAAAAGACAAACACGTTAAAAGGAATAGCTAAACATCTCTGCACGAATATACAGTTGTAGCAATAATAATCAAATCCTCCCAATAATATATAATCTCTCGAGAATCACACCAAGCCACGAACATATATAGCATAAATCCCCTGAAGAAAACGCTCAGATCAATTTAACAGAAGATTCACATTTATTGCTGAATCCATACAACAGAAGATGGAAATTCCTTTTTCTTTTAGCCTCAAAGCAAAATCGTTGGAAGAAAGTTTTTTTTTAATTTAATGATGAATTCATGAGCTCTTTCATAAATCTAAATACTACAAAAAGTGACGGAATATGGCATCCATATTTTATGGATGAATACAAAAAATGAAGGCAACTCTTCTCATACTTACCACCTCAGATAACCTCAGGTGAACGCTCCTGTCTCGATTTTGTCCTCTGCAGCTTTCTTGTCTACAGAGTCGTTCTTATAGTTTTATAGGCCCTGTGTGAAATAAAAAAAAAAGGGCCCCAATAAATTGACAATATGCTTAAGTTTACATATTTGTATGAAACATAAATGACTTAATTTATA
>JANSVB020000080.1:359969-376930 GCA_025504935.2 Erythroxylum haughtii
GTCAAAAAGGACAATACCTGGAGTGATGGCGGTAGAGGCCGGGCTCTATAGTAGCGATTGCGGGCCTCTAGAGGTACTCGAGGGGAGAGGCCTCGGTATACTAAGTTCGGGTCGCTACAGCCAGAATATCACAGTTCCTTGTTTATCCTATGCAGGTTTCTACAGCTTCTAGTTAGTTTTTAGACAAAGCAGTAATGTTGGAAGCTTTGAAGTAGGTTTTATTCAGCTCATCACAGTGGGAGGTCTCCTTCTTTTTTGTCCCCTAAGGTGAGGAGGTGCAGTCTGGTTCAGTTATTGAGTAAAGGGTTGCTTCAAGTAGTTTGTCAAAACATTTAGTTTTGAAAAGCCTCCCTGTAGCTCTCCATTTTTGGCAATAACAGAAGGTTTCCATAAATAAGATAGGGAAATTTCCATAGGTTATAACTCACTTGCTTCATCTAGCTTTAGTATTAGGAATTTGTCAGGAAATTCAGCATACCTATTGACCTCAATGCATATCTTAGTATAGCATATCCTCTCCATATGAGCAATTTAAGAGTCCATACAAATGAGTTTCCCAAAAGAGTGATACGATCTTATTTTGACATATTAATTGATATTATCTCCTTTGTTTTGAACTTATTTTGTTATTTAAATATTAAAATTAATGCTTGTTTTGTTTTAGGAGATGAAAAGTGGAGATGTATCAAATTAAGACTCTACTGATGATAATCACGAATTTTGGACGAAATAAAGAGATTGTTGTGATGGATAAGGTTGATCACTTGAAGATTTGAAGTTTAAATGGGAAACTTCCTTCTTTCCTTGTCATGTAGGAATTTGAATTTGAATTTAGATAGACATCTTTGAAAGTTAGAATTAAATTAGGATTAGATCAGAAAACCCCATAAAAAGGACATTCCTCACAGTAGAAAGAGGTTCTCTCTTCTTAAGCTTTTCGTAATTCTTTATCTTTCTTCTTTTTTTTATTAAAGCAAAATTCATGTGTGGATAAACTCTTTCGTTTTGATTCAAGGAGATTTGATATTCTAATTGTAACTTTGTGAGGTTTTGTGTTCTAAACATATTATTCACGTTTTAATTCAAGTATTTCTTATTTTGAGTTATCATATTTCATGAACGATTAATATTGATTAATTTAACAATTTAATTCAATATTAATTATTCTATCGTTATCCATGCATTTAATGATCCTTAATTGTTATGAAGGATTGCTATAAGTAGCAAATAAGTTATTTATGAAATTACATATTTAATTTATGATAAACAAGAAAACTAAGTTGAATAATTGCAACTATCTTGATTATTTAATTTAGGGTTAGTCTTTTTTCACTAAGCTAATTGCTATCATTTATTTGATATGGAATGTTGTCACATTGAGTCAAATGGATGATAAGTTTTGGTCTGAATGTTGGGTTTGAACTAATTAATTTAGAAAAATTTGAGACTTATAACAGCTATCCTAATATGTTTCAGACTAACTGCTTGAATTATTAAAATATTCGTTTTAAACCAATGATCAATGTTACAATTAAATGAGATTTTTTCCTTGAATCAGAATTTGGTAATCTTGACTTTTTCACTTTTATATTCAATTGATTTAATTTGATTTCTTATTAATTTTAGTTAATCAGTTACTTAAACAACCCCTCCCCTTTTTTAATTTTATTGCTTGAAATTAAGAAACTAATGTTTAGTTCTCTAGGTATTCGACCAGTTTCCATGAGACCTGTTTCCATGACTACTATAAGAAATTTATAGAATCATAATTATTTTAGGGCTTCGACAACTTGAACAAAATTTGGTGCCATTGTTGGAGAACTATTTCAAGTTTATTTAGTTTTTTATTTTACAGTTACTGCTAACCTCTTATCTTGTATGACTCGTGCTTCTCAGACAGGTAAATTAAAATATAACCCAGAAATTGAGAAGACAATGTGTTGTTTAAGAAAAGAGACTAAGCGAGGAAGAAGTCATTCACCTTTAGGCGTGAAAGTTGAAGTAGATCTAACAATTAGTGAAGACTCTAATTTTCAAGAAGCGGAAGAAAAGATGGAAAATCTCAACCCTAGAACATTGAGGGAGTTAGCAGCATCGAATTTGAATCAACAACCTTTATGTATACAATTTCCAAATGTTGAGGTAGATTTTAAATTAAAATTAGGTTTGATTCACTTACTATCTATTTTCATGGTCTTGCAGATGAAGATCTGTATAAACACCAAAAGGAATTTTAAGTTGTCTGCTCTAAAATGAAGTCACAAGGGGTGCCAGAAAAACAAATTAATCTTAGGGCCTACTTGTTCTCGCTGAAAGATAAGGAAAAAGATTGGCTATATTATCTTCCCCCTAGTTCAGTAACAACATGGAATGAGATGAAAATAATGTTTCTAGAGAAGTTCTTTCCTTGTCACAAACAAAGAATATCAGAAAAGAGATATGTGGGATAAGACGGATTACAGGAGAAACATTATATAAATATTGGGAAAGGTTTAAGGAGTTATGTGCCAACTGCCCACATCACCAAATTCCCGATCAACTCATGATTCAATACTTTTATGAAGGACTATTGTCAATAGATCGAAGTATGGTTGATGCAGTTAATGAAGGAGCTTTGGTAAACAAAACATATAAGGGGGCCAGACAATTGATATCAATTATGGCCAAAAATTCTCTACAATTTGGAACAAGGATGGCTGGAGTTGTTAAGTATATGAATGAGATAAGTAACACATACCTTGAAGATCAAATTTCATATTTAACTGTTCTAGTTTGTCAATTGCAGGTCAATTGCAATAGGCAAGAGTGTGCGAAATATGCTCATTTTATGGACATCTTATGGATATGTGCCCTACACTGCAATAAGACTCTATTCAAGAAGCTAACGCAATAAGGGACTTTTCGAGTCAACCTCAATGAAAATATGACTCATATTTTAATCACTACAATCTAGGATGGAGGGATCATTCAAACTTGAGCTATGGAAATCAAGGAGGCCAACAATGATATCAACCTCACAATTTTAAATAACCTCAAGTCCCTACATATGTTCAACCTCAATCTTCAAATCCAGGTATGTCTTTAGATGAAATTATTAAGGCACTTGCTAATAATACTCAAAAATTTCAACAGGAAATAAGGGCAAGCCTTAAAACCTAAGAAATCAGATCACTCAATTAGCCACCTTGTTAAGTAAATTGGAAGCATAAGCATTAGGAAAATTACCTTCCCAAATAGTGATAAATCCTAAGGAGAATGTGAATGCAATGACTTTGAGAACTGGTAAGGAAATTCAATCTGAAACTTCTATACCAATGGAGGAAGAAAAGAACGTTGATGGACAAAAAAAGGAAGAACTTCCAACTCAATAGGCAAGAGAGGTAAAAAATAATTTGTATTCATCAATATAAATTAACGCACCTGTACCTCCTTTTCATATTAGGTTGGCTAAACCAAAAGAATATGAGCATGAAAGAGAGATCTTAGAAACTTTCAAAAAGCTAGAAATAAATATACCACTTCTGGAAGCCATCAAGCAAGTTCCGAAATATGCCAAATTCTTGAAGGAGTTATGCACAAATAAAAGGAAGTTGAAGGACAAGGAGAGAATATTTTTGGGTAAGAATGTATTAGTTATGATAAATAGGAAATTACATGAAAAATGCGAAGACTTAAGTATGTTTATACTTCCTTGTATTATTAGTGATAAGAAAATTGAGCGTGTCGTGATAGACTAAGGTGCATCTATCATTTTCTTCAAAAGACCACGTCTTATTATTGTGATAAGACGACGCCATTTCCTTGATTTGTATTTTTCTCTTAATTTAAGCTAACGTGTATTACTAGTTAGGATTTCTGGAGACGTGGTAAGTCACGTCAACGAATTTAACGGAAAGAATAACATGAGGCTATAATTGAAAAAGAAATTGAGTATTTTATTATCACATTTTAAAGTTCGGACCATAATTACAAAATTAAATAAAGTTTAAAATTATTTTTGTAATTAATCCTAATTAATACTTACTCAGAAATTTAATTTGCCTGACCTCACAGTCACATGCTCTGAGAAATTCAATAAGTATACATTTTTACTCCTAGACTGATTTCTAAAAAATAATTTCTTTTCCACCTTTCTCGTCGTGGAACTTAAGTTTTACAGTTGAAAGAATTACTTTTTGCAAACAGTAACATTAAGTATCACTTTCGTCAATTTTAATTAACCAATTTATTGGATTGTTTTTTCTCAGTAAAATATTTTAATTTTACACTTTCTTTAGAATAAAAAACACAATCGTTTAAAATCCAGTAATAATGTGAACGTGGTTTTACTTTTGCTAAGAATTCGATGAAGACGAAGAAGAAAGACAAAGCAGAAATTGGGTCCCAGTCACTGAGCACTGCTCGTGACTTTCACTTTCCTCTCAACTCAATCATCACATTGGCACATTGCACTGTCAACCAATTCCGTCATTCATTCTTTCTTTCTTTTGAAGAAGATAGGAATAGGATCTTACCCAATGTTCTATGCTCCACTATATTCCGGCTTCTTTTATGTGCTAGCGACAGTATCACTGGCGGCCGATCCCTATGTCTACTTTGATTGGACTGTCACTTACCTCACTGCCTCTCCACTTGGTGTCAAACAGCAAGTTATAGGCATCAATGGTGAATTTCCAGGCCCAGTTCTCAATTTAACCACAAACTGGAACGTTGTTATCAATGTTAAGAATAACCTCGATGAACCTTTGCTTTTTACCTGGTAAGTCTTTTTTATATCGTTTTTGAGCTTGGAGTCAATAAAATCCATCCTCATGGCCGTTTGATGATATAGGGATGGCATACAACATCGAAAGAACTCCTGGCAAGACGGAGTTTTGGGTACTAATTGTCCCATTCCTGCTGGTTGGAATTGGACATATGAATTCCAGGTCAAAGATCAGATTGGAAGTTTCTTTTACTTCCCTTCTCTCAACTTCCAGAAAGCGTCAGGTGGTTATGGGGGAATTATCGTCAACAACAGAGATGTTATACCGCTACCATTCGCCCTACCTGACGGAGACGTTATACTGTTGATTGGTGACTGGCATACTAAGAGTCATAAGGTCAGTGTCAACACTGTTATCTCTCTTCTTGTAGTAACATCCAATATGAGATCCATGGTTGACCCTAAATTGCTTGTGGCGTAGCAGGAATTGAGAAAGGATGTTGAAAATGGAAATGGTCTAGGAGTTCCAGATGGCGTCCTTATCAATGGGTTTGGTCCATACAGATATGACGAGGCACTAGTCCAAGGAGGCATTGCTTACCAGATCGTAAATGTTGATCCAGGTTAGTGGGTGATGTCCTTGGGACGGCCATATCTGTTCGTAAGAATGTCTTATTTGGGGTTTACGAACATTATCAGTTGGAGGAGTGCTTCCAAAACTTCCCTTGACTTGAATTGCATTTTTGTGTTGGTCAATGCTGAAGATAATTTCCTTACCGTTGGACTGGATTCAAGTTTATACATTAGTACCGTATGCCCTTTATGTGTCTGTTTTCTCCCTTTCTTTTTCCCTTTCTTTGTAGTTTAAAATAATGAAACAAAGGAGAAAATGTTAATGCTGTTATCATATAAAGCAAAAAGCTGGGATGATTGACATTAAACAAGATATCCTTGTGTGATCTTGCATATGATTAAAACAGCAGTCTTCTTTGGTGTTGAAATTTACGATAACTTGATAATCAGCAAGATTCCTTTATTTTTAGTGATATTGCAAATTAAGTGGTCAGGGCTGCCATGAATACTGTGGGAAATTAAAGTTCTATCAGCCACTGGAAGTCTATTATAAAAATTTCCATGAAAAACTGTTTCTAGCGGGATTTATGTTGTGGGTAAAAAAATTCCTTACTGAGAAGGTACATGCATAATTTTCCCTCTTTTGCTCTTTCAGTCACAAATAAATTCTTTTCTATTTGCTATCTTAAACAGGTAAGACATACCGGTTCCGTGTGCATAATGTTGGTATCTCAACCAGCTTGAACTTTAGAATACAAAACCATAACTTACTTCTGGTGGAGACTGAAGGGTCATACACAATTCAGCAGAACTATAGTAACATGGACATTCATGTGGGCCAGTCTTACTCATTTTTGGTTACAATGGATCAAGATGCTAGCAGTGATTACTATATTGTTGCAAGCCCTCGATACGTCAATTCAACTGCTAAAGCATCTGCTGCTGCTATATTGCATTATTCCAATTCCCAGGGACCACCTTCAGGTCCTCTTCCTGATCCTCCTAATGAACTTGATTCCTCTTTCTCAATGAATCAAGCAAGATCTATAAGGTTGTAGTTAAGCGTACTTTATGTTATTAACCCCTACCGTGTTAAATAGTTGAAATGGTTGTTGATCCAATTGTCTGTTCAGTTTTCCTTAAAATTAAAATTAGTAGAATTGCTCTTGATTTCTGGCCTCTAAGCTGCTTGTTAATAAAGTTTGGTGATGGTGGTATTATTTCAGATGGAACATATCTGCTGGTGCTGCTCGGCCTAATCCACAAGGATCTTTCCAATATGGTCAAATTACAGTTACTGATGTCTATGTAATCCTCAATAAACCCGCAGAGCTTATAGATGGAAAGTGGCGTACCACTCTTAATGGTATTTCATACCTACCACCTTCAACTCCACTAAAGCTTGCTCAACAATACAATGTTTCTGGCGTCTACAAACTTGACTTCCCTAACAAATTTATGGACAGACCACCCAAAGTTGATGTCTCTTTGATTAATGGCACTTTTAAAGGTTTCACAGAAATCATCTTCCAGAATAATGATACTGCAGTCCAGACCTACCACATGGATGGATATGCTTTCTTTGTTGTTGGGTGAGCACTTATTTTCATATGCTTGTTCCATTCAACCAAAGGGAACTTAAATATCTGAAATGTAATCTTTAAATTTCACGCATACCATGTAGCATGGATTTTGGAGTGTGGACAGAGAATAGCAGAAGCACGTATAACAAATGGGATGGTGTTGCTCGTTGTACTACTCAGGTAATTCTGTCTTGTAATTTCGTTACAAAGTTCCTCTTGTCAAAATTAAGAGTTCAAAAACCATAGGAGGATGGGGTAGCCAAAAAAGCATTGGCATCCATATGCTCAAAAATTGATACTATATAAAAAAGACCGAACATAGTTCTTTAGAAACTACCAGTAATATACTGTTGGGTGTCATATGTGTGCTAATGATTTCATCTGTAGATTTTGATGGAGCTATAACAAACCTTACACCAGATTTAATATGACATTATTTCTAAGAGTCTTTTTTACGACCCCTAATTTAAAAAATGGATCAAGTTATGCTACATTAGCCTAGTGTCAACGGTATTTGTTTTGTTGAATGATTGACATTTTTGACTTGCAATGGGTCACTTAACAATTTTACAATTTCATGTAAAAGAAAACAGTAAGTGAAAAGTTGTCAAGGAATAATGAAGGATATTATTTATTTGGAATTGTTTATTTCAGGTCTTTCCTGGAGCTTGGACTGCCATCTTAGTTTACCTTGACAATGCTGGCATTTGGAATCTTCGTGCTGAGAATCTAAACTCATGGTATTTGGGCCAGGAAGTTTATGTGAGCGTTGTAAATCCAGAGGCTGACAAATCTGAGGTCTCTTTGCCTGATAATACCATATATTGTGGTGAATTATCATCATTACAGAAGTAAGGTTTTGGTGGACAGATACTTCTGATTCTTTTTTGGAACTCTAGATTTTCCAAATAACTATTATATAGAAGTTTTAAGCCTTAGCCTTTACTTAAGAGCTTCATTTGGTTGAAGTTTGAATGCTTCCCTGTTCTGGTGAATTGTCTGGATATTCCATCCAAAGGAAGGAGTGAAGTGAAAGAGAATCATTGAGCAAAGAATTGAACTAGTGCCAGAATCCCATTCACATAGAATCCACCTTGAAGAAACTAATAGTTGATGATGAAATCATTGCTTGTATTCTTCTTTTCCTTGTAATCCTTCTCTCTCAGTTCTTTTTTCTAAGATTTTAACTTTCCTTTCCCTCTTCTGCAGAGATCAAGCTCAGAGGTTCAAGTTTTCTGATGCACCACCCTTTTCCAATGTGAGCAGAATGGTTTTGGTTGCTTTAATTATAGTCTTGTATTGGAATATAAATCAGGTAATTGACTTGGATGTGGGACATTTAAGTTCTTGTAGCTAAACCTGCTACTTCAACCTTCCAAGTAGAATATAGGGTAATTACACCACTTTTGGTCAATCTGTATGAATGTATTCCCATCCTCGAGTGAAATGAATAGTATATGAGAAGCCTTCGTTATAGCAAACGTATGATTTGCTGTTTTATGCCGACAAATTCTTCAGGATATTGAACTCCTTGAAGCAAACATATACGTAGGGTGATAAAGCGTCACTCTCACTCTCAGGGTCTCAAAGCTGTTAAAAACTTCATAAATTAACATGCTCATGTCTTTGAGCAAGCTGGAGGCATCAAAGAATAGTTATTCAATGCGACCGTAGCATTCTCGCTTCCCATGTATTGTTGTATTAAGTTGGTCTGAGGTTGCATGTCCTTTGATTTGATTAAAGCGAGTTAAAAAACTGATAAGTGTTATTCTAAATATAATATATATTGCTTGGTATTTTTTTTTAGCTCTCAGGCATGTTAAACGTTCTATGCTTTTAAGTATGTTTTAAAAATTATTCTGAAAGTTAAAACTACATGATATTAGATTTAAGGTTTAAAAGATTCGATTAATATTGTAACGGTTAAAGATTTATAATATTAAAGAATTTAAAATAAGATTATTTTTGTTTATTAAAAATTTAAAGCTTAATTTAAAAAGTTATTAAATAAACATTAATATATTTATTTTAGTTTATAAAAAGTTATTAATTTATAAAAATTGATTGACTAATTAATAAATTAAACGGTTAAAAATTTTAATATTTAACCGATTAAATTGTTAAATTGTTAATAATCATTAATTTTGGTCGTACAATCGGTCCAAACTTATCCCCTTATTTTTATAATCTTGAGGAATGGGAAAGGTTAGAAAAAGTGAAGCTTTGAGATTTAATTAGATCAAAATCTGCAGTGAATGGTCTTGATTATGAGCTTTAACGTTGTAAGAATAGAAATGAAAAATAAGAGCTGAGACAAGACACCGTGGTCATCGTCAGTTTTTACATAAGCACCGGATTAGATAAGCCTAAGTCTAAAGCGCTAAACTTTAATTAAAAACGCCGTAAATCTGTGGCGATCGCGACTACCCATTTTTTCGTGTAAGTTGCCAGTTTGGAAAATCATGCCCATTTGATTCCTTCTTGTGTCAGCCGCCCATCCATCCAGCATTTTTCATCCTATTATCACAACTAATTTATGCACCTGTGTTTCCACTCGATACTCAATATAGCTTCATCTGTATCTCTAATGATCTTCGGAAAAGTGTACGTCTCTTATTGGAGCAATTTCCGGATAACTTCAATACACAATGTGCCCATCTCTCTTTACCTTGACTTGTAAGCAAATATAAATCCCTACCACTTGCCATTTCCACCAGATATATACGATTCTCCCATACCCCAATGGTGTATGTGTCTGTCCTAGACATTCCAACCTCTGAAGTTCCAATTGCCATGGGTAGGGGCAGTCCCATCATCTTGTTTAGGATAGCTTGCCTCCTGTGGATTTCTCTACTGCTTGCTCACTCCGCCCCTGAAACTGCTCTTGTCACTCAAATTCCTGGCTTTTCTGGCACTCTCCCCTCGAAACACTATGGCGGGTAGGCTCCTTTTTTTTTTTTTTTGTAACACAATTGTTATTGCTTTTCTGGGTTGACCATGTTTTTGACTATCGGTTACTTTTACTTATATTTGTCACTTCCCTGTTTCTGGGAATTTAGTTCTAGTTGACCCAGTGTTACGTGTCTCGGGATATTTTTGAAGGTATGTGACAATCGATGAAACTCATGGGAGGAGATTGTTTTACTATTTCGTCGAGTCTGAAAGGAACCCGGCAAAGGATCCTGTGGTGCTTTGGCTAAATGGTGGACCTGGATGCTCTAGCTTTGATGGGTTCGTTTATGAGCATGGTATGAGCCTGAAATCAGGATTCTTTTGTTGTTTTTTTTATATGTACTGCAATTGCTGTTTCTAGTTTCATTCGCTCTCTTTCTGATATTAAAATGCTGTGTGTGTTCTATATTTGATATGTATCACAATTATTGTCTCTGTTTTTTCCAATTTAAAATTGACAGTGACAGTGGGGTAAATATTCACTGGCCATGTCTGTTTCTTCAGTTGTGGGATTATGGCTTATGATTCTTAAGTGGTATAACATTGGAAAGTCGAAATTTTCTGTTCAACGTTCTAAGTTGGTTGTTACTGGTACATTGATGTTCATCAAAAGAAATCATTCATTGGAAACTGAATTGCATCTTTTGCTTATATTTTCATTTTAGAAAAGATCAATTGAGATTATGAAGGGAATCTTACGATTAAGGTGGTAATTTCAGTCATCAGAGTTTTGGTGCTGACCAATTCAATATGATGTTTATCATGCCATAAAATTGTTATCTGTTCATTAAATTTCAAGTCAAAGGAAAATGATTCTGCACGTTGCCTGTGAATATCTGTGTTAGTCTAATACCAATGGGGATTTTTTTCTTCTAAATTTCTAAATTCTAAAACATATGGCTTCTGAATGCATTTTGCAGGGCCTTTCAACTTCGAAACGAAACAGGGAGGTCTTCCTAAACTGCACCTGAATCAACACAGTTGGTCCAAGGTTGACTGAACTTCATACTCCGTTGGATACCATGTTTATGAATTTTGACCTTTTTGTTTATTTTACCTTGTTTATGTTGGTTACAACATTCTGAGTGTTTGTACTTTAGGTTTCCAGCGTAATATATTTAGATTCTCCAGCTGGTGTGGGCTTTTCGTATTCAGAGAATAAAACTGATTATATCACTGGTGATTTGAAGACTTCATTGGATTCCCACGTATTTCTCTTAAAGGTATGAATGGAAAAAGAGGCTAATTTAATCACATTTATACAGTTCCTTAACTTCTGAGGGATGCCTTGGTATTAGCAATCTGCTATTTTGCAACCAGTGGTTTGAGCTGTACCCAGAGTTCCTTTCCAACCCATTTTTTATTGCTGGAGAGTCATATGCTGGAGTATACGTGCCAACTCTTGCTTATGATGTAGTGAAAGGTACTAAAAGTTATTTTACCATATGGATTCCTTGGTATTAAGTTCAAATAGTTGATGTTCATTCTGATTATTCTGCAGGAATTGATGATGGTAAAAAGCCTATCCTCAACTTCAAGGTATATTTATAGAAATTCTTTTGTTTCTAAAAGAACTATCTAAAGGAAAGCATCAAAATAAGAAACAAAAAGGAAAGAAAAATACTGAAGGAGATCTTGTGGCTGCAATGTTGTGCAGGGATATTTGGTAGGAAATGGAGTTACAGATGAGGAGTTTGATGGCAATGCGCTTGTTCCATTTGCTCATGGGATGGGATTGATCTCAGATGACTTATATGAGGTTCGTGAAGCATGCAAGGATATCACAATAAGATGCTTTTTCAATATTTTTTTTCTGCGTTCCTTATGTTTGTTTTCCACTAAAACTCTGTTTGAACAAAGAGCTTGGACCATTTTGTGCAGGTCTCAGTTTTAGGCAGTTATGATCATCTTAACACTTACTGGATTCAACAAGAAATCTGCATTTTTTGTTCTATTCAATTAATGTTTTTCTAGGAGCACCGATCCTATGTGAATATGTCTTGTATACTGCAGGAGGTAAACAGAGCATGCAGTGGAAATTTCTATAGACCACAAACTGATTCTTGTAGTTCCAAGCTTGCAAAAGTTGAGGAGGTCATGCATAAGCTTAATTGCAAATTTATTAAAATTTTTAGCACTCTTATCATTTACTCTGTCATTAACCTGACAATTTGATTGATCCCAGGATGTTGATGGTCTAAACATATATGATATTTTAGAACCATGCTATTATGATGCAGAGCTCATGGAAGCTAAAGATAGCAAAATTAGGTTGCCATCCAGCTTTCAGCAATTAGGTAAAACAGATAGGCCTCTTCCTGTCAGGAAAAGGATGTTTGGTCGTGCCTGGCCACTCAGAGCTCCTGTAAGAGATGGAATTGTTCCAACTTGGCCTCAGCTTTTGAATGGAGAGAGTGTTCCCTGCACTGTGAGTCTGTTAAATCTGGTTTATATTCTTCTTGTTTAGCTTATTGACTTCTTTATGAACTCCGAATTGGAGTGAATTGTGAAAATGGTGTAAGAGTTCTAATTGTTGGGGAAAACTTCAAATGAGGTGCTACTGACTTCACTTTTAACTGCAAATTCATTATATTACAGAATTTAATGTAGTTCTTATCATTGATGTTGGGCGGGGTTTATATTTCGCTTTCTCTTGCTTTATTTGAGCTGATCTTCAAATTTGACTCTTTAGGATGATGAAGTAGCTATGTCATGGCTGAATAATGAAGCAGTTAGGAGAGCAATCCATGCTGAAGATGTAAGTATTCTTAGCTGTGTTTTATGAAAAAACAGAAACAGAATCCCTCAACTTATAAACCTTGTGGAAATAGGTGAATGTAGCAGGTGTTTGGGAGTTATGTACTGATCGTATTGAGTTTCGTCATGATGCTGGGAGCATGATCAAGTACCACAAGAACCTTACTTTGAGGGGGCTTCGAGCACTAATATTCAGGTATATGTTCAGATTTGGCTCCTATGTAGCATTTTTGTTGGAAAGAATCTTTTAATTTAAAAGGAGAAAATGGAAACAAGTTGTAACGTGTGATTTGAATTGCTTCTCTTTGCCCTTCATTTAATTGTAGCCGAAGACAGATTTTAAGCTGTTTCAGGTAAAAACATTCAAAAAAATTATGTAACAAGATTCTGTCATATGAATGCTGTTGTCCTGAAAATTTTGTGTGGCTAAGCCATGCTACTTCTACATAAAATATAATTATTTACCAAAATAATTGCAAATAAGTAGGGAAGAAAACTAGGTGATGCAACTTTGAACTAGTTGATTTATGATATTAAGTTATATTTCATAGTTTCTTATCAAGGAGAAGTGTGCCAGGATTTATACTAAGTGGAATATAAACTTTTAACACTTTTGAAAATTTGAAGGGAAAAGCTTATATTATTAACACACAATTGGCATTTTCAAAGATACTTTTTGAGAAGGATCTAAAGCTTGATAACCTGAATTGCAGATGTATTCTACCAACTCATGGGTAGCATTGTTAAGTATGCAGAAGTACGGTCTGTTAAGCTATGCAAATTGCAGTCTCTGTTGATCTTGTGCACCTGCTGTGTATACCGTTTCTATCTTTTTGTTGCATTATTTTATGTTCTGGAAATCTGATACACATATCTGCAAATATTAATGCAGTGGGGATCATGACATGTGTGTTCCATTTACTGGGAGCCAGGCTTGGACAAGATCAATGGGATATAAAGTAGTGGATGAATGGAGGCCATGGACTTCCAACAGACAAATTGCTGGGTATTGCTGTTATAATTCTGGGTCAAATAGGAAAGGAAGATGTATTATTAATAAGGACCCAGTAAAATGTTTCCTGTTACATGCAATTGAAATTTTACTAGTCCTGCCTTTCTGTGGAATTCCTTGTGCAGAATTAATAAGAGTTAATTAGATTATTTTCTTACAGTTTGTGATTGATTGCAGATACACTCAAGGATACGAGAATAACCTGACCTTTTTAACCATAAAGGTATGCGCAGATGTGTATCAATGTTTGAAAACTTATTAAATTTTTACTGACATCAAAATATTTTACTTCACAATTCGATGCAGGGAGCTGGACACACTGTCCCAGAGTACAAACCAAAAGAGGCGCTGGACTTTTATAGCCGGTTTCTGGCTGGACAACCAATTTAAAAGAACTGAATGATGTTAAATAACCAAGTACAGCAATGCATATCTATGCTCATAATTGCAGGAATGAGAACGGTCATCGTATTTCTGATTCTTGTTTTCCTGTCCATATCAAATGACTGAAAAGTAATGACAAGGAAACTGGTTTGTCCGAAAATTAATGCAGCTAAAGGAATGCAGTTCTCTTCATTAGGTAGAGGCTGTCTGCAATCCTTCACGTCTTGGGATTACAAGTCATTTACAGCAGCATGTAGGCTTGGCGTTTTATAGGATCCATTTTTAACATGCCTGACTAGTTTCTTCTTTTGGTAATAGCCCAATAGTGCAGTGAACTCAATCAAGAACAAGCAAATCTACGAGCTTAACCTGAAAACTCGTCCAGATGACTCTGGTGCCTAATAACAGCACCATGGTCCGCAAAATGAGTCGTCAATCAGGGTATTGATACCAGCAGCTGCAAAATCTGTGCAACTGCAACTGGTGTGAGCAAATTTTAACTTCTTATCTTTGGCGTTGAAGCGAATGAGAGAGACATAATTTTTTTTTTTGAAAAATGAATATTGTTTTGATTGTAGGCAAATCTATAGCAACTTACATTGAGTTCTAGGCTAATAGCTCTGATTTAATTTACAAAAAGCTGAGTATTCTAGGGGTGATGAATGATGATACATTACAAAGACAATCCTAGAGCAAAGTATTGAGCTAAACTATAGTTCCCATCTTTTTTCCATATCAGTTGATAGAGTGTGTTGTCCAGTTTTAGCATAGATGGCGGCTTTGATCCAATTAACAATTCTGTTTGCAAGTTGGTGTTTCCTTTCTTGAACATTTGTGAATCTTCTGCTAAATGTTTTAGGGGATTTGTTTTTAAGGAGAAGCCTTATATTTTGAGTATTTTGGAGTCTAAGATTAGATTAGAGAATCTAAATAAATTAAAAAAGAATGAGGTCTAGCTGGAATTTTCTTACTTACCATCAACATCATGCATATGGAAGAATTATTGTATACTATGATACTAGCTTTCTCAAGTTAGAGTTGTTGGACTTGAATATACAGGTTATCCATATGAAGCTATCATATATCAATAAGAATCTATATTACTTTGCATATGTTTTCTATGGCTTTAACGTGAATTTTCAAAGGTACTCTTCGGGGAATAGCTTGAATACTATGAATGCAATATACTTGGGAGCATGGTTTATACCATGTACAAAACCAAAGTTGAAGGCAACTTCATCTTAAGAAACTTTTCTCATGGCTTAGAAACTATGTTGAAAATATAGGGTGATTGATCCAGAACAGGTGAGTAACTTATTTATAAGACTAAATAAACAATCTTCTAACTAGTTCACAAAGAACAAATTGGACAGGGATTTGGCAGGGAACTAGTTCCCTGAGAGTAAGGCTATTTTTTATGGATCTTCTTATATCTGATCACACCCTTATCAAAATAAAAGGCCTTCTAAAGAAGATTGCTGGGCATGCACCATTCAGGTTTAACAATTATCTATTTAAGATTGAAGGGTTTCAAAAAGCCATTCTAAAAGGCTTAGAATTGCCTGTTGTTGGTACAAGATAATACATTTATGTATAGAAATTGAAGGCAATAAAAGGGGAACTGAAAAAAGCCAATGCTAGAGTAGGCCTTAACACAAAAGAAACCATGGATAAAGCTATAGAGGTCTTAACTGCTACCCAAAAATCAATTATTTGCCATCCTGATGACCTTATGTTGTTAGAAAAGGAGAAAAATGTCTCAAAAAATTTATTAAGAGCTTTCAAAAACCACTCTCCTCTAATCCAACAAAGATTCAAGGTAACTGGATTAAAAATGGGGACAAATGTGCCAAGTTTTTTCATAAATCTCCAGTTATAAGGAGAAATCACAACAAAATCCCTTCTATTTGTACTAAAAATGGAAGAGTCTTAATAGAGCATAATGACTTATTAAGGGATGCTACTAATTACATCAAAAACCTGGTTGGTACTATTTTAGATACATCTCCATCCCTGGAGTCTTTAAGCGTATTCATCAAAAAGAGATTATTACACATGGATTCCCCAGAACTGATTAAGACTATTATTGATAGAGAAATTATGGAAACAAATTTTTATCTTAATGAAAATAAAACACTTGAGCCAGATGGATTAAATGGTTGTTTTTACCAAAAAGGCTAGAATGAGGTTAGTTTTATATAAAGAAAGTTGTATTATAATTCCTTGCTAATAGGCTTAAAGGAGTACTCAACTTTATATTTAGTGAAAATCAAGGGCCCTTTATAAAGGGTAAAAATATTGGAGATAACATCCTGATTGTCCAAGAACTATTAAAAGCCTATTCTAGGAAGAATTCATCATCTAATATCCTTATAAAAATGGAATTTCACAAAGCTTTTGATTGTGTTAGTTGGGATTTCCCATTTTAACTCACGAGTATCTTAGGTTTCCCTAATATTTTTGTTGGCTGGATTAAAGTCTATATATCCTCAACCTCATTTAGTGTTATGGTGAATGGTACTCCTTTGGAACTTTTTAAGGGGAAGAGGGAAATATGGTAGGGGTGCCCCCTATCCCCTTACATTTTCATCCTTTGTATGGATTCTTGGTTTTAGATGATCAATTATAATGTAAGGAAAGCTCTCGACTTTAAATTCCAGTCCAAATATAGAAAGCTTTTACTAGCTAACCTCTGTTTTGTTGATGACTTAATTTTATTCTATGAAGCACACATGGAATGTATCTGTTGGGACCCGATCCGGGAACCGGATCCCAACCAAAAAACGAAAAAGTTATAGCCGAAATACTATCAGACCTTCACAAAATCCGAGACTGAACATTAACATAACTTCAATCCAGAAATTGACAATCTTAGGGATGAAATTAAATTTCGATCCCTTCACAAGAGTTGTATCCCTATATCTTAATTTTATTTTCCCTCAAGAATCAACTCAATCGGAGTTGTACAGCTCCCGAATTTCGCAAAATACTGAAC
>JANSVB020000080.1:392379-405679 GCA_025504935.2 Erythroxylum haughtii
TACATGCCATATATCATTTTCAAGATAATTACTTCCTCTACAACTTTTCAGAAGATCACCAAAGCCAATTCAAATCAAAAAAATTGCTAAAATTGCTTCCAATCAGAAAGCTCACAAAATCGACAATTAGGCCAGGTGTCCACAAATAACAGAAAATCAGTCAACATTCCACAATGCATAACTCCCAATATACAGATCTAAAAATAGCAAAATCAGTGGGAATGGAAAGCTAACTTGATATGCTTCAACATTCATGAAGACCATTTTCCCAAATTCCATATCAATTAATTTAGAAAAATCAGCAAAACACTATGGTCATAGTTGCGGATACTGTTCACAGATACTAAAACAGAAACTTTCCATGCAAAAATTCGACCTTCTAGAATTACAATTTAACAACACCTATTTCACACAAAATTGTAGCCAACATCCCAAAGTTTAATTGGGCACAAACCTCACCTCATTTTCTCACCTACACAATTAGTTATGATCAAAACATTTCAATAGGTTAAACACCAAATTTTCCAGATTTCATCTTTACCTCTTCCTCTTCCATTCTATCACTTTACCTACATCAATATACATTCATTTACACCTCCAATTCAGCTACAAGCTCATCACAGCATTTATTTGTATAATTAACAAACTTTGGCAGCAACCACACAATTATTTGCCATTCATCTAGCCTTTCTAAACTCAATCTAAAACCAAGCCAAAATCAATAAAAACCATATTCATTCACTCATCCATACACAAGCATACATTTAAACCCATTCAATCCTACCCTTATCATCATGAAATAAATGCACAAGTACTTCCCATGAATGCTTCTAACTACCAAAAGAATAAGAACAACCACAATTCTTACCTTAAACAAGTTATAAGCTCTCAAATCTCCAAGTCACTCACACTTCTCAACCTCTCCCAAAACCTACGGCTATCACACCAAACATGCATATCATCATCTTCTCAAGGATTTAGCTTGGTCTTAGGTGTGCAAGGAAGAAGCAAGCAAGGAACCAAGGCAAACCTTCTTGTATGGAAAGAGAAGAAGAGAATTCGAAGGAGGAGAAGAACCACACCAAAGAAGAAAAGCAATGTTTCGGATGAGTGACAATTCTAGGCTTTTAAAGTCCCTTTGTTTATACAAGACAAGAAGAAAGTCGATGGTGATGAATAACAAAAGACAAAAGCAATAAATACTAGAAGCCACTTGGCTTTAAATGGAATAAAATACAATTTATCAACTAATCCTAATTAATTAAGTACTAATCCCAATTAATCTCTAATCATGGCACTAGAATATTATTCTAACATCATTTATCCACTAATCTAATGCCATTAGGCAGCCCTTTTCAGTACAGAAAAATTCACTCGGTCAACCCGTTGGAAAATTTTTCGGTCCGGGCAAATACTCCGAAAAATTCCAGAAAAATTCCCATAAATCCCTAAAAATAGAAAACAATTTATGGCGCACTCAGAATAATTTTTTTCAAACCCATTAACCACGTTAATCCCAATAAAATTGTCTTAGGCACGCAAACCGGAAATATCATGTATGCATGCACAACAATTTCATGTGCACAAAAGTGACTGTGGACCAATCCTATTATGCATGACCAGTCCTAAATCATTCTGATCCATCTCATCCTATGCCAAATTTATTATTTTACCCTTCCAGTAGGGGGTGGGATGTTACAATTAGCCAGACAAAGTACCCTCACCAAAGACTCACAAACTCATATGATAAATTGTCATTGGGACTAAAATTCATTATCTTCAATTATAATTCTAAAAGCCTCCAATCTAGCATTAAACTTAGCATACTGATATTCAACCTATTTATCATTGGTAAACATTTGTCTCAATCCCTTCTTCATCATAATAAAACACTAAAGTAACAAGAAATAAGTTACAAATCCTGTAATAGCAGGATGACACAAATTCCTGCCATTGGTGAAGTCCATTCTCATTAAATTCATGATCTACGCATGATTATAGATGAATTTGGTCACTTTTTTTGCTTTTTGCACAGTCTTATAAATAATAGAAAAATACCTAACATCAGTTATATTTTTAACAACAGATCAATGTAATATGCAGCATAAGGAGTTTAATAAAAAGAATTAAACTTGCTTTGCAATCTTCTTTCAGTTGCTTTATAAGTGGAATCATTGTTAGTAATGAACTCAATAATATTTTCTAGCTTAACTTCGTTTATAACTTTATCAAATATTTGAAATAAATTATCAACATTCCTAATAAAATAAAATGAATTAATAGACATAAAAAACAATGTCCTCTTTATATAATAAATCAAAATTTTGATAATAGAAATTTGTATTTGTCCAACCATCACGCATGATTAAATAGTAAATACCCAAAAGTGGCATAAGTCATTATTCTTTCATCTAAATAACTTTTTATTTCATAAACATTGTTGCTCAGAAGTTTATCTCTATAGTCATCAATTGAAGGAGGTTTGTATCATAGACTGTAAAAGGTAATAACATCTACCATAAGCTAATAATAATATGATTGGGCAACATTGAATGTTATATTTGAATCATACCACCATCTATACATTGTCATGGCCATATTATGAGTCAATTATCTAGATTGTAAGGCACTATAAATTGAAGGTTGAGCTCCAAAAGTTGTTTATGGTGCAAAAAAATTATGCATCTATCTTCTTCTTTTCTTAACATCAGGTGCAATATTTCCTCCTTATTGGGTAGGAATATTATCATCTTTAACATCCTTACTATCATCCTGAACAACAACAAAAGAACTTCCACTACTCATTTCATAGTTCAGTCTTTACCTTCTATCTTTCTCATGCTGACACTCTTCAAGCAAGTATTTATTTGTCATTTCACATTATGACTCACTTTCTTACAAGGCTCCACATTACCTTTGATAATGCTTCTTTAATCTAGTGATTGACCCACCTTTCAAATGCTTATTACAATATAAACGAATAGTATAGTTCTTCATTTCAGGAACCAATCTAACATAAGCTTAAGCTGGATCATCAAATCTTCATATACCTAAAGCGAATGAATCATCAGGTGTACTTGAACTTTCTTCCATTTATCTGTAAAAATAAATGAAGAAATATATTAAAATTAACTTAATAACTTCATATCAAAATCAAGTTTTGTATAATAACATGAAGAAATAGAACAACAACTATTTCTCCACAATCATATGATATATACATGCAAGTGGCCTTTATAAACTTTGTATAAATGATTCCTTAAGAAAATTTGATGATTAAGCACATTCTATCTAAGAAATTCTCTTGTTTCTTAACCCAAACTTCAAATATATACATTAATTGCTACACTTTCACAACTAGAATACATTTTGTGTGATTACATAATTTAAACATAAAGTAACAATTCACAATTATAAACCATTTTATGTAATTACATAATTCTACAATAAAGTTACAATTATAATCAATTTGTATGATTACATAATTCAAGCATAACTTACAACTATAACTCATTTTGTGTAATTACATAATTTAACTATAAACTCCTAAGTCAAATCACATAATTTTACCTAAATTAAATATCACATTTTTATATTACAAAATCAATTTATAATATATAACTCAATTTATAGTAAGACCAATATTTAATTCAATATTTCTCAAATTTCAAATAATAACACAAACTTTAATTTTATATTGAATGGTTTGAATCCCTAATTTTTAGAATCCAAACAATACAAATGACAACACACATCCAAAATTCTAAATTCCAAATATTGTAATTCTATATAAAATATTGAATCTCATTACTCAATTCCTAAAATTCAGATAAAACCAATACATATATCCATTCTAGAATTTAACTATCTACTATCCTCATTTTCAAAAATACAATTTCCAAATTGCAAAGTCTAAACCCACAAGTCATAACTATAAGTCACTCACACACAACACAACTACTCAATTAGCTCAACATTGGATAATTAACATAATATAACACAAATCAACACACTTCACACAGTTTAATTGTTTAAGGCTGATTTACATTTGCAACCTTGAGGTTTAAAGTTTGCAGCTCCACTCGATGTCAGTGAGGTCAAGATGACAATGTCAGAGGCAGGACCAAGAGGTGATCATATAGGTGAGGCTAAGTATAAGTGAGGTGATTGGTAAGGCGAGGTGACAAGCGAGGAGAGGAGTAGGCGAGGCATATGTGAAAGAGGTGACTATTGAGTGGTGAAAACAGAAGCATAGGCACAGGTGACTGGGAGTGGGTGGGTAGTGGTTTGGGTAGGCTAAAATTTAGGGTTATTTTTTAAAAATTACAATTTAGTCTAAAAGTTTTAAAAAATACAATTCAATCCCTATAAGTCACTCGTATTCTAGTACCAACCAATATCAACTTACTGTATGAAATTACTTAATACCATATTGTTTTCTAGCTAGTACAGTAGGTACAGTCAGTCACACGATACAGTACTCACACCATTGGATCAAACACTTTCATTTTCGAGAAACAACCCTAACTTCATGTTTTAACTAAGAATAGGGATTTATACGTCCATTAGTTTCTTATTGAAGATGAAAGAATATTATATTATAAGCTCTCTTAAGATCTCGTAATCATTTATATAATCATATTTGTAAAAACATGATGTTTCTGACATAAAATCAAAATTGACATTTATAACTTTACAATCTTAAATAAATAATTCTCTTGACTCTCTTACAGCTACAGAAACTTGATAAAAATTGTCTATAACACTTGTTAGTAAAAAGAGGACCAATTTATATATCTATAACTTTTAATTTGGTGTGTCCATTAAGTGACCAAAATAAACGGTTGAGACTTATTCTACTATTAAATAGAAAATATTAAATAATAGGACTCTTTAATTATATTAATTGTGATATTAATATATTTAGAATATAACCACTAATTGGGGGCCATATACTTACATTCCCTCACTTGGCATGGTACATCAAACTTTATTTTATAGTGTAAACATTAAGCTTGCATAAACAAATCTCTTAATATCTTCATGATTTACCTTAACATAATAAACCATATAATGCAGGTTATGATTGTCATACACTTCAACTTTGCATATTTCCTTCCATATACCGCAACACTTATGATTTATCAAATCAGGTAACAGAAGTGATATATAAATATCATTAAGGTCCTTATTAATGTTTCATAGACAATTTTATTTTTTATTTAATAACAATTACATATACATAATTATAATAAATAAAAATTATCAACAAGAAATTTTTTTCAGCTTAAGAGTGTCAAAACATTATAACAAACAATAATCAATATAACCATGACCTATTTTCTAAGCATGTTCCGTAAATATCTTTAGTGGTAAGCCTTTAGTTAAGGGATCCGTAATCATAAGATCCATTTTAAGATGTTCAATACACACTTTTTGTTTCTAAACTTCCTCTTTTATGGTAAAATATTCCAGATCCATATGCTTAACACCTTTAGAGTACTTGTCATTCTTGGAGAAAAAAACTACTGCAAAATTGTCACAATAAATTTTCAGTGGCTTAATAATGGTATCGACGAACCCAAGCCTTAAAGTAAAGTTTTACAACCATATACATGAATTGTGGCCTCAAAATAAGCTACAAATTCTACTTCTATAATGGATAAAGCAATGGCAAATTGTTTAGTACTTTTCCATGAAATTACTCCTTTTACTAGTAAAAACAAATAGTCAAATGTTGATTTTCTACTTTTATAATCCTTTGTTTTTTTAAGATACCTTAATATTAGGTCTCGTGCAGTTTTTGAATACTTCAAACTTCCAACAATAAAAGCATATGGACTATATTCCATTTGCCCATATCTACATCATTCTTTAGGCATTGCTTGAAACTAAATTTATAACCTTTTTGTATCGAGACAATCTATATTGAACATTTGTTTATATTAAATCTTTTAAGAATTTTTTTCGATATAGTCTTTCCAAAATAACCCTACCAATCTTTGTGATCTATTTCATAATGTTGAAATTCCTATCATATAGGATGCCTCACTCATATATTTCATTTCAAAATTCCAAGAGAAAATCTTTAGTCTTATAAAGTATGTCCAATTAATTAGCATCATGTAAAATATAATCAACATACAAGGCTAGAAGTATAAACCTACCCTTACTAATGTTTCAGTACATACAAGGATCAACAGTATTTTTTGAAAACTAAAAGAGTTATGGTATCATTAAAATTAATATACCATTATTAGGAAGCTTGTTTAATTCCTTATATTGATTTCTTAAGTTTACACATCATATGACCTTTTCCTTTATATGGAAAAACCTTTATGTTGATCTATAAAAACTTCCACCTTGGGATCTCATTCAAAAAGGCAATATTTATATCCATTTGATGTAACTCTAAATTAAACTGAGCCATTAATGCAATAATTATTCTCAATGAGTCTTTCATTGAGACTAGTGAAAAATTCTCTTTACATTCAATGACATTCTTTTGAGTATAACCTTTGGCAACAAGTCTAGCTTTATGTTATTCAATATTGACATTTAAGCCATGTTTGGTGTTAAAGATCCATTTGCATTTGATTCACTTAGAATCTTTTGTCAAATCAACAAGGTTTTAGACATTGTTTGTGCCTTTGAATTTAACTTATCTTTTATATCATGAATCCACTTTTTATACTTATCACTTTCTGTGGCTTGTCAAATTAAACATGGTGATTGTTATCAACTTTTGACTCTTGCAAATAAACCACCTAGCCATAATGAAGAGTTGATCTCTTTATTCTTACAAATTTATTTAAAGTTATTCCACTTGGTTCATTTAAATTAACTATTTATAAGTTAGTTTCTTCATAAGGTACTATTTCATCCAAATATTTTTCATAATTACTTTGTTCTTCCATTATTGGGACAACATGTGGTATAGATGTGGATACTGACACATTTAAGGATAATAGAACATCAACCCTTATTTCACTAATATCCACAACACGTTTTTCATCACTCCCACTAATGTCACCATTTTTAATTAACTTAGCATTAGTTGTTTTAACAATTCTTAGACTATGATTTGGACAGTAAAACCTATACCTTTTAGATTTTTATGGATGACCAATAAAGTAACCACTGATTATTCAAGAACCTTATTTCTTTTCCTGTGGGTTATAAACTAGTGCCTCTACTGGACAACCTCAAACATACAGGTGTCTTATACTAGATTCCCTTTTAGTCTATAACTCAAAAGGAGTTTTAGGGACTATCTTACTAGGAATCATATTCAACAAATACATAATAGTTTTAATTGTATACATTCACAAAGTTTTGGGTAACGAGGAATTACCCATCATACTCTTAACCTTATCCATTAATCTCCTATTATGCCTTTCTGTCACACCATATTGTTGAGGTGTGCCTGACATAATATATTGTGCACATATGTCATATTTCTCAAGAAACTTTACAAATGTACTAGAACATTGTCCCGATTCATTATATTTTTCATAATTTTCACCACCTCTATCAGATCTTGCAATTTTCATTTTTTATCTAATTCCTTTTCAACCTCCTTTAAAAACACCTGAAAGGTGTCTACAGCTTGAGATTTTCATTAAGCAAATAGATATATTCATAATGTAAAAAACCATCTATAAAGATGATAAAATATTTTTCTCCACTAAAAGATGGAGTGTCAAAAGGTTCATATATATCGATGTGTATAATTTTAAGGAGCTGAGTACTTTTGGCTCCTTTTTACAATGTTTAGTTTGCTTTAATGTAATCCATACATATATGATCAGTGAAATCTAAATTTGGAAATTTCTTTCTTTACCAATCTTTCTTTGAATATATGACCCAAACTTTTATACTACAAGTATGTTAAATTATCATTAGTTATTCTATGTTTAGTTATAATGGTATAATAAACACAAAATAGGGATCTAGAAAAATTAACGTCAAGTTTCAATTTATATAAACTATCAATAAGAATTCGATAACCAATAATGAAATTATGTTTAAATAAACTTAAACAACCATTACCAAACTGAAAAGTAAACCCACTTTCATCAAGTTTAGAAACAAAATTAAGTTTTTAGAAATTAAAGGTAGATAGATAGTTTGGATTAGATCTAGGTGATAACTAGTATCTAATATTAGACTATAAGTCCTTATGCCTTCAATTGGGACCTTTTTACGATTTCTCAATAGCAGAAAGTCCTTAGTTGGGTTTATAGTCTAGATTGTAAAAAATCCCCACATAATATTAGAAATAAGAGTAGTAGCACTAGAATTAAGCCACCTATTAGAAGCGATGTTTGGAATTTCATACCTTACTACTCGAGACTAATTATACTAGATAAAAAATGGTACAAATTAAGTCAATACCCTACCAATTTCTAGTATCAAATGGTATCGAAGATTTTGGCTAGTATCAGTTGGTATCAATAAAATATCATGGTCAAATTATAATTTTTGAAACTTTGATAATTTAATTAAAAAAACCCCAATTACCCCTCTCGCCCGACTCTATCTTTGGTTTCCATTCCTCATTTTGCTTTATGCCTTACTCATAGCTCACTCTTCATCTACTTTCTTTGATTGGTTTAGTCCTCAACATTCATCAACTCATCATCTGCTCACTGCTGCCAACCCATTCTTTGTCTCTCACTGGTCTCCCTCATTGTCTGCTCATCACCTCTAGTGCCATCACCATATGTTCTTTTGGCTCTTACCTTATTGATTCTCAGATCTGCTTTAACACCACCATCACTATCTATAACTCTTTCGCCTCATGAAGGTATTTCAGTGATTAAGCCTTTTCTCTTTTCGTCAGCTAGTCCTATGGCTAGCGGTTAAGCTTTTTTATGATTTGACTAGTTATTAGTTACTGGTTAATTGGTCTCTTAAATATGTGATTCTAAATTATGACTTATGAGTTTGTGTTGGTGCCTTGGTAGTAAACTAATAATTCATAATTGGTTAATAGATACACTTAATTAGTCAGTGGTTGTGGCTACGGATGAGTGGTTTTTTTTAATTAATGGATGGGAGGTGAACTGGTATAACCCTACTTTATAGAGGTTCAATCATTTGAAGGGCATCTATCAAAGTGATTTGATATCACCCCACCTCTTTGTACTTTGCTTAGAGAGGTTAATTAATTGATAATAAAGTAAGAACTAAAAGCTAAAGAGCAATTCAGGTAGTACAAAATGGTCCCCTTATTTTAAACTTATTATTTGTAGACGACCTTACTCTTTTTTTAGTTTTTGGATAATAAGGTGAGTGTGATCTCATTCGCAGTTTTGTTTTTAGTCTATATTGTAAATTAGTTTTGACATATCACTAGTTTGATTTTCACCAAATATTAGCAAACAACTCATAAATCATAAAAGAAAACTCACTAAGGATCTTTTTAAAAGAACGAACCCCATGGTTGATTGGCAAATAATAATTTGGAACAAAGTACTACCACCTATGATTTCTTTTTTCTTTGGCTCATCATTAAGAATAGGCTCAATACTATAGATAGAATCAGCTACCTAGATGTTTACAAATCTTGTCCATTATGCTTAATATAAGAGGAATCAAGGAACCATATATTTCTTCTATGTACTTCTGTAAATAGAATTGGGAACAAGTGAAAAAGAAATGCATTTGATCTACTCTAGGAAACACTTTTTCCAGAACCATTCACTAGTTATAAACCTATAAATTTCTTCCTAATTCTATTAAAGAGATATTCATAATAGCTATTAGACTTTGTGTGTAGATTATTTGGAAAGAAAGAAACTCCAGGAGATTTGCAACTAAGTTCACCTCAGTTGAATCACTCACCACATAAGTCATCAATGGGACCAGAGAACTTTTCCTACTGAAGAATATAGCACCAAATTGTAGTTCCAACTTTTTATCCTCTGTAAACATTTAAATTTATATTCTAAACACAAATTTTTGGTAGGCATATCCATTGTGTTTTGAAACATGTCGAAAGGTACTTCCCTTGAATTTTATTTTGTATTGTAATTCATTTCTTTATCAATGATATTCTTCTCTTTTTAAAATTTTTTAGCAAATATACAAAAATGACCTTTAGAAGACCTTAGTAGATACCTCATGTCCCTATTATTTATAAAATAGTTACCAAGTCTCTTTACAATGAGATTGTAGATAAAATATATAACTGAATAATAGGTAGGAAAATGTCTCATTTATCTTTAGCTAAACTTAGAATTTTAATTCAATCAAAACAATTTATGATTCCTTTTGATTGTCATGCAAAATTTTGATTTACCTATAGGCAACTATGAGTGTATATATCAAATTTGCAAACAATTTCTTTAAGGGAATGGACATAAAAAAGAACAAGAGTTTAGAATTTGATTGAGAACGTTAAATATGATCTTTCTAGTGAAGTTAATGTTAGTCTATATATGGTATATAAGAGGGGAGTAAATTGTACATTCTCTTTTTGCCTATATGTAAACTAATTAATAAATTACCTATTCTAATAAATGATTGTGATCGATTCATATATGATTACGATACAACAATCACAATAATAAACAAAAGAGAGTAGAGAAAGAATAACAAAATTGATTTATAATAGTTCGATCAAATAATCTTTGCCTTTTGTCCACTTCTCAAGCTCCATTTAGGATTTATTATCTTCTTCATTCAATGGGTGAAGAATAATCCTTTATTCAACATCTTTTTAAGTCATTGTGAAATGGAACTTTTATAATCCTCTTGCTTTACTACCAGTAAAGAATACCCATTTACAAATCATGTTAAAGGTAAAGAGTAACACTATATAACTTGAAGCTCCTTTTGCTTACACCAAAGAACAAAGACTTAATATGCATTATATAATCCACGCATGCACTCTTTTTCCTCTTAATTATCTTAAAAACTTTCTAATATGCCCATAAAACTTTCTATAATTTATATGAGGGTTTTATAATTAAAATAACCTGAAATAGTTATTAACAAAAATTAATTAGTATACAAATCTAGCTCATTGTTCGAACAATGATCCATATTGGTCTACTAAAGTATCAAATAATATAATATACAAAGTTATGATATATAAATTTTCGCTTTTTTAATGCATTGATTGACCACACCTAGACATTGGTTGACTAATGGCTTTAGAAATAACATATTAGTTGATCAATATTTCTGAAAAAGTACATTGGTCGACCGTACTCATATATTGATTAACTAATGTATTTTCAAAGATTTTTTCAAGTTCTTTCAAAGATTAATTCATATTCCTTTGAATAAAACTTAATCCAAAATATTTTCAAATATTTCTAAAAGAGTATTTTTAAAATCAAGAGGATTTTATTTTTTAAAAAAATCTCTTAATTATAAAATAATCCATGCATTATTTCCTATATGAAAATGATCATGTAACGATTAAGCATATAATATGTTAAAATGACTAAGATAAGGTTACAAGAAGGATTGTAATGTTTTGAATCTTGATATACTTGGTTCCTCTTTATTCTTGGTTCTTTACTTAAATTGCATGTATATTTCACCTTCTCCTTTTCTCTATCAATTTATTGTTTAATTTATTTATTGATTCCTTTGCTTATTTTACCCCTTTATTGAACTTTGTCATTCAAATATTACTTGATTTCATTATAAGATAGCGACTAATAACATCCAATTTGAATTCATTAATACAGTAAAACTATGGGTTAAGACCTCCCTTAGTCAACAATCTACCCCTTTTTTATAACAAAAAAATATTAGGTGATATTAGAGAAAATAATTGATATTGAGCTGCCCTTATGTTAAAGGTATATGTAATGTATGGTTCCTGTTAATCTATGAATCTTGAATGATTAAGTTTTAAGAAGAACAAAAAAACTTCAATCTTTGATGTTTTTTTCAAAGATTCCATCATATTGGAAAAGTGTATATGCAAAGCATTTATAAAATAAAAGAGTTATTTTTATAATTATCATACACTAAATTAAAAGATCAATCTTTCTTTTTCCCTTAGGTACATATAACAATGCTCCTTTACCCTAAATTTGTGTACAATTAAATATTCTTAAATATTTTTAGTATAAAAGCCAGTGATAACCTCCTTTTACATATATCATTAATGTTCCCATCCTTTTCTTCCTCATATGGTTCACGAATTGATCTTTTGATACCGATTTCCATGCTTGGCTAATGTGGGGGCTTTTGGTAATTTTCTTTTAGAATTAATTATTAGAGATACTATTGATATTTCTCATTTGATAACCATAAATGTTAGACCAATTATTGCTATTAATTTGGAGCAATTTGATATTAACATACAAGGTAAAAAATATCAAAATGTTCTAGGTTCACACATAAACTTTAGTCTTTGGAAATTAGTTCTTAAATCTTGCTCAACACATTATTTTAGGTCTAGTTAACAAACATTTCTCAAAAAGCAATTTCTATGCATATGTTTATAAGCATTGTATATAATATCCTATATGATTGAAATTGAAAGTGTCAGTTTCACGTGACAAAGACTTATAAAATTGTAGCCTATATAAATTTTTAGGTCTTCTTTGCTTGTGTGAGGGATGTTGAACCAAGGGAGGTTTCAATCGATCTTTTAATAATAACAAAACATGATTACTACTAGTTAGTTTATTAGTTTAATGAGAAGCAATATAAGAACAAGATATAGTCATATAAAGTTGGTAAAAGAAGAGATGAAGTTTGCAACTGACAAAGTGAAGACCAAGTTAAGAACAAAAGAAGAACAAGGAACATCCGGGATATTCTTTAGTTTGTAATTATGTTACTTGTAATCTCATTTAGTCAATTTGACATTCTAAAAGGTACACTATGCTTAAACATTTCATATAACTTAATTACAGGAGTCTTTCATTCATAAAAATGCATCGAAGCTTTTAGTTAAGAAAATGAAAATGAAAATGAAATTGATGTTCATTTTCATTTTCATTCATAAAAATTTGGGAAAATGAAAATTATGTTCGATTAACGTTCTCTACTTAAGAATTGAGTTTGAGTGACTAGAGAAAAGATTAGGTTGCTTTTAAAATGATAAGAGTATGACTCTAATGGACCAATCTTACAATATCATAAAATTTGAAACATTTTAAGCAATTAATTAGGAAACAATTTACACTTACAACAGTATGATGGAAGGCTTTTATTCATAAACCTTTTGGAAAGAATTTTGTCGTTGACTCTCTTATTCTTTAAATTTATATTCAGAGTAACTTGATGCAACGTGGTAAACACAGAAAAGAGCATAGAGCAGATC
>JANSVB020000080.1:418879-433650 GCA_025504935.2 Erythroxylum haughtii
TAAGGATGTTATAAACTCTTTTTGTTATTTGTTCTTAAATCAATTTTAATTTGATTACTTTTGATGTTATTGTATTGGGTATTGTGATTATTTATCATGTTTACATGCTTCAGTAACAACTCAAAAGAGTAAACTAATAGCAAAATGATTACGTTGGGTAATGAGACTTAACAATCTAATGCATCACACAGACAATCAAATCAGTAACCTATATAAAAAGAGATCACGTGTGAAGACCCAATTGTCTATTAGAGTGCTTAAGATCTAATTCTAATGTGGGTTGTTTTTGTTAATTAAAATATGGCATTTTTAGTAATTCAAGTCAATTAAAGTTTATGTTTTAGGGTTAAATGATTAGAACTCGAAAGAGAATAATCCACCCTTTGGAATTCTAAGACCAATACCAATTAACTCAGAATTCTAGGATCAATACCCATTAACTCAAAACAAATCAAGTTCGCAGTTGATAATAGGATAAATCCCTTTTTCTCATAATTGGTTAATCTTTCTTGTGTGATTTTTCAATTGTTCATTAGTTGTGTTCAATCTTTGCATTAATTTTAGAGTTTCATGCTTAATCAATCCATATTCAATGGTTTAATTTTCTATCATTTTATTTTCATTTTAATTACAATTTTTAGGCCTTGGATAAAGTTAGTATTCAATTAGTTCAATAATTCCTTATAGGATTGACACCTCAACCATTACGCTTACAATTTATAGTTTTCCGCTACCTTTCCCAAACATATGCAAGAAGTGGTAGTACCAATCATTGGTCTGGTGTACTCCTTCATCACTAGCTACGTTTCACCCATTTATCCATCTTTAGGCTTGAGTTTCTTGAGATTGTTTTGAAAGTCCCTCTAAGGTCCTCTTATCCAATGCATATTATAAATAAAAGGAACGAGTTCACTTTCTAGAGACCTCCTTCCTTGCACAAACAAAATAAAGACGGAACTAAATTAATAAAAAAATTACTAAAACAAATCAACGAAATAACACGACAAAAATTTATGCATGAAAAGACAAAATGATCAAATTTAATTTAAGTTTAAACATTAAATACTTGCCCGCAATGACGCCAAAAACTTGTTATGTCAAACTAAGTTCTAAAAAAACCTAGGCCATCCCACTCATAAGTATACGAGGTAACTGTAGTTAAATACCTAAGGTCTTCTCTCAAGGAGGTGAAATTGATTTACTCAAATTAACTTTGAAAAAAAGTAAAAACAAATGTAATCCTAAACACTCTATCTCGATTTGTTGAGTAAAATGTTTTAAAGAAAATTAAGTAATTAAACTAAAAAGTAAACTGATTTAACTGGAAGTAAAGAACAATTTGATCAATCAATTTGGTTAACTATTAAGAAATTACTTCACTAATTTAATCTCCTATGCATAACTAAGACAAATTAATTGGATAACTTTCTTACTAAAATTTACATTTGGGTTGTATGATCAATTTAAATAATAAACTTAATCTAACTTTCGTATTTGACAAGTTTATCATCCAAATCAGTTATGTAAACTTAACTAATAATCACCCACTTAACTTAATATGTTTCTAATCCATAACTTGTAACACCCCACTCCCACAAGGCATGTACGCGACATCTATGAGTGACATCCGAGTATGTGCCCCGCGAGGGTAGCGTGCTAGAACACTCAATCATTCAAAACTCACTACAAACTTTTTTGAATACAAACAAAATATGCAGAAATCAATAATCAATTTGGGCCCACTTTATTAGTAAACTTTTTCAATCATAACAATATATCCAACAAAATTTTCAATAGCCATTTGGGCCCTTTCACAAAAAACAAAACACTTTAGTCACAAAATCTTTACATTACAACATAAATCATATACACCTTTTTACAACACTTTTGGAATACATAATTTGATACAAAAGTTATGGAATATACAATTCCATACAGAAAGAAAGAAATACAATACAGATGTGAACTAATCCCGACCTCTATCCCTCACTTGTACGCGATAGAGATACTCCCGTTTGTTTAACGGGGTATTCTTCTAGTCCTAAAAATATTTGCAAATTTTGGGTGAGTTTTTTTAACCCAATGAGTCATCATCAATGATGGCTCACCTAGTCACATAACACATAATTCACATTCACATCATTTCACATTTCACACTCAATACACTTTAATCATTTGTATTATGCATATGCAATGCATATGAGACCCATTTTTCATTTATTACTTTGTTGTGATCGAGTGCCTAAACTGTCCCATATCTATTGGATATCGGGCTCATTACTAACTATCCCTTATCCATTTAGGGGATACAAGGCTCATTTTAGATAGTGAGCCTTAGGCTCTTAATCACTTTTGAGCTCGAGACTTGTTTTCACACGTTAAGCTTTAAGCTCTGATCGGTAGCTACTCTGGTCACAACTATCATTATGTTTCATGCATGAAAGAAATGGAATGCCTCGATCACATTTGCATATTCTCATTCACTCACATTAACATATCATCTGACTGTAGTTCAAATTCAACATTAGAGTTAAGTATCACTTTTCATTTATATGTATAATCACACTTTCCTTCGAAACTAAGTCCGACATTTAACAACCAAGTCACGTATCACATATTTCATCCAATTCATATAAAAGAAGCACTTCAATATTTCATTCATACATCACATTCATTGGACCTTCAGTCCAGAAACCAACACAATCAATCAAATTCATAACATCATCCAATAGTCAATTAATATAAAATTCAAATAAAACAAACAATGAAGTGAGACTTGTTAAGTCAAAATGACTTCACGATTAATAATTTTGTTCATAATCAAATAATGATAATGTTTGAAATAAATGAACTATTCTGATGAATGTGTTAAGTGTGCAGTGCCAAAACCCAGAAGAAGTTCGAAGATTAAGAAGAAGTGGACAGAACTAAGAAGAAGTTTCAAAGACTAAGAAGATGTTCACTAAGAAGAATTTTCAAAGACTAAGAAGAAGTTCAATAAGAAGAAGTGGACAAGACTAAGAAGAAGTTTCGAAGACTAAGAAGAAGTTTCGAAGACTAAGAAGAATTTTCAAATACTAAGAAAAAGTTCACTAAGAAGAAGTGGACAAAACTAAGAAGAAATTTACAAGACTAAGAAGAAGTTTCGAAGACTAAGAAGAAGTGGAAAAGACTAAGAAGAAGTTTTGAAGACTAAGAAGAAGTGGACAAGACTAAGAAGAAGTTCACTAAGAAGAAGTGGACAAGACTAAGAAGAATTTCACTAGGAAGAAGTTTAGAAGACTAAGAAGAAGTGGACAAGACTAAGAAGAAGTTCACTAAGAAGAAGTTTCGAAGACTAAGAAGAAGTTCCAAAACTAAGAAGAAGCAGTTTGAGTTAGTTACAGAACTTAACTGAATAACGGTCTCTACAAGAAGTAAGAAGCAAGAAGCAAGAAACATTTATCAAGATTCAAGAAGCGGTTGGAGACTTAGGCTATAAATATTAATCGTAGTCGAAGCTTGATCAATCTTTATGCTTACAAGTTATTACTTACAAAAATTTTATATACAAAGTATGATATACGAGAGCAAACATTATTGTAACAAAAGCTCACATTATCTTTCTAGTGAGAGAAAGAAAAAGCCGAGAGTTTGGAGAGGCTAAGAAAGCTGAAAGAATACTCAATATAAGAGACCTTAAGAGGCTCTAGAAGGGAGGAAAAAATACTTGTAAATTTGACGAAGTATAGTGAAAACTCATAAGGAGTCTGAGAACTGGACGTAACCCAAGATTTGGGGTGAACCAGTATAAAAATCGCATCGTCTATCTTCTAACTCTTTACTCTTAAATACTCTTGTTCTTATCCTAGTTTATACAAGTTATTTGTGATTTAACTAAGTAACTATTTGGTATTCATTTAATACTTGAAAAATATATTTTTCAATAAATATCAAAGGTTTTGTGTATTCACAAATAGATTACACAACCCCCCTTCTTGTATACTTCGTATATTGTACGTGAGTTCTATATTAACGTGTGATTTACTTTACCACAAACAAGCGGACAAGTGGAAGTTGTGAACTGTAAGCTAAAATGCATTTTATAGAACACAGTGAATAGTTTAAGGAAGGACTGAGCATTAAAGCTAGATGATGCCTTATAGGCTTATCGAACTGCTTTTGAAACTTTGATTAGAATGACTCCATTTAGGCTCGTATATGATAAAACTTGTCATCTACCTATGGAATTGGAGCATCGAGCATAATGGATAATGAAAGCTTTAAATTTTGATTGTAAGTGAGTAGGTGAGAGATAACTTTAGCAATTGAATGAACTTGATAAGTTTTGCTTTAACACATATGAGAATGCCAAAGTATACAAGGAGAAGGTGAAGAGATGATATGATTCTCATCTCAAGCAGGAGTTCAAGGTGGGAGATGCGATTTTGTTGCTCAATTCAAGGTTGAAGCTATTTTTGGGAAAGCTCAAATCGAAATAGAGTGGAACCTTTACGGTCACCCAAGTATTCACGCAAGGAGCTCTCGAATTGGAAAATTTGAACAAGGAAACCTTCAAGATAATCAAGCATCGTTGTAAGCTGTATCTCGAAGGAGTGGTCTCCAAGGAAAGGGATGTCATTTCTTTCCTTTTGAATAATTAAAAACTCTTCCAAGGATGAAGGTGACGTTAATGACCATAACTTAGCATGTTCGATAGTTAGGTTTCATTCGAGTTCTAGACCTGGGTTTTTCTCTTTCTTTATGACCACGGTTTGGAATGATATAGATGGTGAAATGATGTGGCATTGGTGATGATATAAGCTAAGGACGAAAACTTGGAGGTTACATGGAGAAGAATAAAAAATGTGAAAAGAATAGAAAAAATGACAGTGTCACGATCATGACCAATGCCATTTGCCCACATATCAGTGAAAGTGTTCTATTTGTCATAAAACAAAACCTTTCAATAATGCTCCTCAAGGTCTTCTTTAACCATTGCGAGAAGCAGAAAAAATTTAGGAATCAATATCCTTGGACTTCATAACTCACCTGCCACCAGCTTATGGGAAAACTACAATTCTTGTTGTAGTTGATCGCTTATCTAAGCAAGTTCATTTCTCTGCCTTGGGTCATAATTTCTCTGCTTCATAAGTGTCTAAAATTTTTATTAGAGATACAGTAAAACTTCATGGAGTTACTGTAATTAATGTTTCTGATCGTGACTCGATTTTCATGAGTTTCTTCTAGCAAGAATTGTTGAAGCCGCATGGTACCACTTTCTAAAACTCCAGCCTTCTTGTCAATCTTCATTGGCACATAAGAAGTCTAACAAACTAGCTCGTCGATTCTATGGCCCATTTCAAGTTTCTTCCTATATCATGAACGTTGCTTATAGACTTCATCTGCCTCCTAAAGCCAAGATTCATAATGTTTTTCATGTGTCCCTTTTGAAACACTGCCATATTGATCCTCATAGCCAACAGTACCTTTGCTCGTTGAATTTGTTGGTTTCTAGCCACTTCTAATTCCTAAGGAGGTCTTGGACATCTGCATTCTCAAGCAAAATGGCAAGCTTATTCAAGAAATTTTAATTTGTTGGCAAAATCAGTCAGCAAAAGATGCTACCTGGAACTTGTCCATGAGGAAACGAAATTTGGACATCTACAAATTTTAATTTGTAGATGGCATTTTTTAAACAAAGGAAACGAAAGCTCAATCAAGAGAGCGAGTCATTTACAATGTGAGCTTCTTCTTTTTTTTAAAAAAAAAATAAAAACTTATTGAATTGATCATTTACAGCATTACATCCGGAAAGAGAGGCTCTCCTGCCTCACAGACCAAAACGACATCAGATGAGTCCATAGCTAACTACCAAACACAATAATAGAAAACAACGTTAATAACCAAAGCAAGCTCAAACGAGGGAGCTTTGTAAACAGGGTAAAAACGTGAGCGTGTCCAATACATGGTAGAGTCTTTTCAATTTTCTGAAACTTTACCCTACACTAGCAGTTCGGAGGAGGAGTGAGGTTGCACTTGGCAGGCAATCCCACGGCAAGCACAGGATCAATCCCTAGAGAAGGCAACATCAGTGAATTCCTGTAAGAACAGAGGCATGTCAAGTCAGCCGTTGAAATAGCTTGACAACAATCAGCGGACGGTGGGTCAACCGGGTTAGGTGTGGTCACTGATGGCTTGCAAGCCATAAGACCATCTTCAGTCATGTTGCATAAGGTCAATGCCCAGCTTGACCATCCCTCGCTCAGAGCAACCATAACCACTACCAAAAAGACCAGCCTGAAATTTGCCATCCCCTGTTGCTGTTCTTTTTTAGTGAATCGGACCGAGGGACTCGCTTTTTTATATAGAGCAATGGGTAAGGAGTTGAGCTAAGAGCCACAAGTTCGTGACTCGTGAACGAGTATTGGCAGCATTCCGAATCACGGGGCGCATTACGTTGGCCCATTGCTTTCATCCTCGTTGGCCGCTAGCTAAGTTCTAACAGTGTCGTGGCTGAATTGAAACTTGGATAGACGCGTAGGTATCATCATTTATCTCCCGACAGTAGTGAAGCGTAATCATCTCATCTAGCTAGATGTTTCAAATCTCAACTGCCTGCCCTTTTTACCCGTTTTTCTACTAACTTTTTTAAGACCGCGGTTTCCTAATTAAGAAGCTAGAAATTTATGTGTGTTTCAGTTTCTCATTCTGATTCTGCCGCATTTGCGGCTTCTGACAAACATCAATAAGTGGGCTGTGAAATGCGCGAGATTCCAAATTCTCGCTACTTTTTGAGAGAAGGTTCTGTTCATTCACATGCTTTCTCTGCTATTTTATCTTTCTGACAAACAAATTTTAAAGTTTTAAATTTGTTCCACGTTTTTCAATTTAATATTTAATTTTAAAAATTTTAATTTAGGGATCAATATTTCAAAATTTTAATAGTTAAAATCAAAACGTTAACTATTTTAATAATTTGTTAATTTGAGTAATTAAATATTTATCGTTCATAAAATGTAGATATCCACCTAGAAATACATTGTAATAATATAATAGAAAGAATTTTTGAATACCTCCGTATTATAAACAATAAAAATTATGTTAGCCAGATCAACAAATTATTAATAAAATTAGAGTTTTAAATTAAATTGTTAAGGTTTTAAAAAATTGATCATTCAACTAAAATTTTGACCATCCTCGAGCAAAACTAAAAATCAAAAGCAAAAGCACAACACTTTTCCTTTTCCATATTTCCTAAGAATAGATAGTCATAAGAAGACGGAAATAACTTTCAAAACTATAACAAGAATTAAAATTCAATATTTTTACTCACAATCAATCATCAATCATTCCTTTCAAAAAGTGAGCAATCTAGGGGAAAACCTTGACAAGTTGTATTGAAAAATAAGTTAAATCTAAATGTGCACTCAAATACTATCCATGATCAAGATATTCTATGACTTTGCATATTAGTTCAATTCTCTAACATTAAAGATTCACATGCATAATAATAAGTCAAAGGACTTTTTAAGGTTTTAATGGGGCCAAAAGTTAAGGTGAGAAGTATTTGGGTCATATAGCTCAAAAATCATTAAAGCTGGTGAAGTAGGGAAAACACTTAATTGAGTACCAAGTACAAAAAATTAACATCCACTCAAAATTAGGTACCATCTGCTATGATAAATGTAGAAACTCTATTTCACAATGTAGATTAAAGTCTTTTGTCGAGCAAGTTTTATATTTAATAAAACTCTCAATGCCTACAAGTATACGAATCGTAATTTATATTTTTGAAATGTACCGATCCCATGAGGAACTCGATAAAACGAATTAAACCTTTTATCTAAGGTAATAGAATATGATTTGAGTGAAAATTATAACAAAAGTTAAAGCAATTAAATCAAATCGATCAAAACTGAATGCTTAGGATTTATTCTTTTATCATTTTGCAACTACGATCATGACAAAGGCCCCATGCAACATTCTTCGCCATGATTATGGCCAGTCTCTATGCATCTAAGATCTTCTCTTTTCTTTACATTCCTATTTCCATACACTCACAAACACACCAAACACCTTTTGAAACATAAAATTAAGATCAAAACACTTAAAACACATAAAAATACTAATAATAACCTAATTTTAAGTCTATACAGATGATAATCTTCTAAGAAAACACTTTAAAACACACTTAAATACCTAGAAGACATACTATCTCTACACCTATCAATATCCCCACACTTAAAACTTTGTTTATACTCAAGAAAAACTGAAAATACAACCAAACAAAACACAAAAAACACATACACACGCAATCATACGACAAGCAATAATGTTGTAATGACTTTAAATCTTATTGAATTAACTTAACCTCAAACATTAATAACTCAAAAAGTGTCAACATACTAACTTATTCCTTTCTATGTTTAAACTCTTTGATTTGAATATACATATGAATCAAAATATTAACTCCATATTCATATTCATAAACGTTTGTATTAACTCCACAGTGATATACTGGGTCAAATAAACCCTTTATCCAGAAGCTCTTGTAACTGCACCTTCAACTTCTTCAATTCAGTAGGAGCCATTCTGTACGGTGCTCTAGATATAAGAGTAGTGCCAAGCATGACTTCAATAGATAACTCCAGTTACCGTTCAGGAGTAATTCTCGGTAATTCTTTAAGAAACACATCGGGAAATTCATTCACCACATGAATATCTAGCAATGTACCACCCTCCTTCTTCGAATCAAACACAAAAGCCAGATATGCTTCACATCCCTTCCTAAGGAGCTTTTAAGCTTGCATAGCAGATATTACATTAGTTAAGGAACTATTGTGGATGCTTTGCAATACTATTATAGGTTGATCAGGCTTCTTAAGCATAACTATTCTAGCACCACAATCAACTACTGCCTGATGCTTGGACAACCAATCCATACCTAGAATCAAATCAAATTCATGAAATGGTAATCTGATCATATTTGCTACATAATCATTTCCTTGGATAATAATAGGACAGTTCCTATACACCTGATTAACCAACACACTACTACCTAGAGGACTGGTTACATGCATGTCATACTCTAACTGATCTATAGGCATCTCCTTATCAAACATTTCTCTAACACAGATACATATGAATGAGTAGATCCAGGGTCAATCGATGCATGCATTTCAATATTAAAGAGAGAAACAATACCAACAATGACGTCGAGTATATCCTGATCCTCATAAGCTTTCAGTGCATAAGCTCGAGTCGAAGCAAAATGCACAGATGGTCGATTCATAGTTTCTGAGTGGAAACTCAGATTAGGTCTATTTTGATTGTATCCTCCTCGACCTCTACCTCATCCTCTGTTCCCAGTAGATGCATGAGAGATCTCCTTACTGGCTTGTGATGTCTGAGCCTGTTTGAGAGGGCAACTGGCTATCTTATACTTAGTACTATCACAGCGAAAACATGTACCTGTAGCCCTTCAGCAAACACCCCAACGATGAGCAAAACAATCAGGGCACTCTTGGGTACCAAAACCTTGGCCTCCAGATGAACCCTTACCAAAAGCAGTCGTTGAGGGATAGTTTTGTCGCCTTTCCTGAGTCCCATATCCCTTAGTAACTTTCGATGCAGAGAAAGTACCTTCCCGACTTCGTTTACCCGAGGACTGACCTCCTTTAACAAAGCACCTCCGTTGACTTCTTTCTTTCCTGGCCATTTCCTACCTCTCTATTTTCATTACAGCTTGTACCAGTTGATGGTAAGTCACTTACTGCAATAAAGTAAACATCGGCAAATGCTCCTTAATGGAGTCATGCAAACCATCCTCAAATTGATGACATCGAAACTCCTCAGTAAGCACAGATTCAGGGGCATACTTACTAAGTCGATTGAATTCCTGATCGTACTTAGCAACTGACAAGTTTCTCTGCTTTAAACTCAAAAATTGCCTCCACTTATCCTTTCTGTAAGCCTCTGTAATATATTTTGCTTTGAATTCTTGCGTAAAGAAATCCTAAGTCAAAGGCACTGGTAGTTGAGGACTCCTCAGAATGAACTTCCACCATTCATAGCTGCTCCCTGAAGAAGAGAGACAGGACAGTGCATCATCTGCTCGGATGGATAGCTGATCTCATCCAATACCCTCTTCACCTTCTCAATCTAGAATTTAGCTCTTTTTGGTTCCTCCAAAGACATCCTAGTAAATTCCTCAGCTCTATACTTTCTCACTTGATCAATTGGAGCCTTAGGTACAATGCAGTAGCATCATCATATCCTGAGACAGCTTAAACAAAGCCTTTCCCTAACTTGTAGGAGGAAGTGGCACCTCAGCTTTTCCTCGATTGTCTCCAGAAGGTCCGGACATCGCTGAACGAGATCCATCCATCTTTAATTCTATAAACAAAACACGGGACATCGCATTAGGCCAAAACACAACTTGTACACTCATATAGAAGCAATAGTTAAGCGCTGGTTAAACCATAATCACCTAAACCATGCTCTGATACCAAACAATGTGACGCACGAATACCCCCCTCCCCCCGAGAGGATATGCGGGTGTCACACAGAACACAATCAGAACAGAACTAAACAGAACAAAACAGACCAACTGAAGCAAACAAAGCCTTTTAAATCTTCCATAAACCAATTCATGCAAACATACATTATATCATATGAACTTAATACAAATTTGTTCCGAAAACCTAAACCAAATTGAAACATAGTTATTACAAAACTTACAATAATTCAAAATTATACACTTTATATATAAGCCAAAATAAACTCAAAATACATTTTTATCAAAATAAGACTTAGACTCTATTGGCCATTACAGTTGACTCGTCCCAGGCTGTATAGTCCTCGCGCTTTGAACCTACATGGGACAAATCCACCGTGCTAAGCATATAGCTTAGTAAGTAATAACTAATCTATATATAAAGTGATAACTTATCATACTGAATCATGTAATAGCATAAGCATGCATTAACAAATTATTTTAACAATAAATAAGACATAATGCATTTCAGAACAGATTTTATAGTTAACAGAGTTGAATATCAAGAGAGGGTATAAACCCTTAGAACACAATTTTGTTTATGTTAGAATCAAACATATATCATAACACAAAATCAGATGACTGTTAAGCCATTTACAGAAGAGGGTAATGGGACTTATACAAGAGAGACCAAAGTCTGTGTCACAGGAGAGACCAAAGTCTTAATACCGAAGTGTCACAGGAGCAGCTGTAGACCCTTCTAGGTATGCCTATTTACCCACAACTAGGACTCAACAGTTTTAAAACAAAACAAAGTCATTTCAGGCATTTCATGTGCAAAGCAAGTAGTCAATCATATTCACATGCAAGTAGCACTTCCAATGATATAAACATACATCAAATGCCTCGGACAATCATTGTCCGAAATTCAGAACATAATCAGCATAAATCAAATTCAACAAGCAGAACAAAGTAATGTGTGACCATCTAAGATTACTCACAAAATCTCCCTTATTGCTTATTGCCTCGAAGTCCCGGCAATATCTAGAAGTGGTCGCTCTATGCGTTCCTCTATAACATTTAACACATATACAAATCACTATTATGCATGATTAAGAATTCGTTTATGTATACTACATATGAATGATGTATGTTCATGACAAATTCTCAGTTATATTTTCTTATTAAACTGATGTAAAAATCAATTATACTTCAAAAATTCCAAAATTCATACATTCAATTACTATTCCAACTTTTGCTGGAAGCACCTCATTTGGGTCAACTTCGCATAATCAATAAGATCAAGAAAATGATGTATTTCTGTAACACTCTCTTCTAGATAATTGTTCCACTATCTCTTAAGTTTCTAACAATACTAAGATGATACAATTTAGTTTATTATTCAATGAGTTATGCTCAAAATACCACAGACCGTGTACATTTGAAATTTTGGCTAGAGCATGATCATGCATTCAAGTTTTACAACCAATATATCCCAATTCCAATATCCAAAAATTACAAAATTGATACCAATTTAAAGCTAAGAGAATAAGCTATAAAGTTGGTGAAGACATCTTAGCCTAATTTGGCCTATATCAATATAGTTTATTCAATAAAAATAGGATATGATTTCTATCCCTTGTAGTACTGTAGCCTAAGCCAAGATTCAATTTCATACCGCTTTTGAAAGTCTTAGAGATAGAATTAAAATTTGACTTCTTCAAGAAATTTGTATACATATATCTTAAGTTTAATCTGAAATAAGAATCATCTCATTTAAAAATATATAGATCAAAATATAATCAAAATACCGAATCATGTTCAATGTACATTCTCCAATTCATAACATTCCAACACATTTTTTTCACTTTCATCCAATCAATCTTTTTTCAAATCAATTCAAAAAGCCACCAATTTCATCCCTAATTCATATTCTCTTCATTTTTACACCCATGCAACTTATCCTATGCTAAAACAACTCAAAATGCAAGATTAGTTACAAATACCAAAATCAGAAAATTTTCACAACTATTCATCATCTTCAACATTTGTTTACAACATTTTCTCTCTTTTGAGATATTTTGAGATAGAAAGAGTGAGATTAACAAACAAATTGATGATTGGCAACAAAAATAATGGTTTCAAATAATTTCCTAATAGAGATCATACAACTACCTACTAATTTTTAAAGAGATTATCGATTATATAATACGCTTCAAATATAATATAATCATAACATTATCAAGATTTTACTACAATTCTATAAAATATATTTCATGCATTTTTACTCATATTTTCAAAACTAGATTGGATAATAAATTGGTAAGAGGAGAGACATAAAATTTTAAGGTTTAACTAGTACTAGACTATTATAAAACTAGTATATAGTAAATAAGAATTAAAAATTATAAGAATAAACAAAATCGTAATATAACATGAAATACTTTATTGAAATAAAAATAATACACCACTATCTGTTATGTTTATAAAGGAGGTTATATTTCATCATCACCAAAAATTTCAAATTCTTCAACACTATTGAAAGACTCATAAACCAAGCTTTCATCCAAAATATATGCATTAATATCTTCTATTGCACTTAAATAAATTATAAATCAGTAATATACAAAATTATTTTCTTTTAACACATTATAATATTAATTTTTAAATATATGTAAACATAAGATATCAATTGACTATCAGTAGATGTTCGTAATTCATTTATTATGAAACATGCAATTTTTTTGTATATCACTTTTTTAAGTTTATTATAATCAAGATCAAGCAATGATCCATCTTACTCAATCTAAAAATTTATACGATCATTACAATTGATATTAATTGAATCATATGTTATTTTCTCAATAAATGCTTTGAATACATAGTTGAATCTTTTTTGTTTCATCATATGAATGCTTGAATGTAAATATACTTGCCAATCAATAAATTTTGTTTTCTTCATATGAATATATTATAAAATGCTCCATTTATATTCATAACCTGATCCAAAAATTGTTTGATTGAGTAAACTAATACCAAATTTTCTCATTGTTGGAGCACTTTTACCAAATAATATCTACTACTTTTGTTTATTTTAAATTAATAGTTATAAGAAATAAAATATGTTATTAATAAGTAAAGGATGAAATTAAAGGTGTGAAAACTTACCAAGTGATATTTTTTTAATTTAAGTTCTCTCTTTGTAAATGATCATGCAAAACTCCCAAAACCTTCACGAAATAATTAAATATTATTTATAGTACTTGATTTTTTTATTAGAGAAAATACCTTTACATTCAATCATATAAAAAGTATGGCCCATAATGTCAACCTTTATACCTGCAACTTAACTATATAAGTAATAAGGATTAAGAAAGGTAAGATGCTAAATGGATCATTTGAGCAAGATGTTTATCTTATTGCCAGTCAAGAATATTCATATAAGACTTGTACAATTCCTCCTTTTTTCTAAATATTTATAATTATTTTGCAAACTCTCTATATAACATCATACATGACCTTAAAGATGACCTCTCATATGAGTCAACAATCCTTAACAAATTTAAAAGAGGGGTTAATGTAACACGCCACTACCATAAAGCATATACCCGAAAATCCACAAGATATTCGAGGACATACCTTATGAGAATGACATGTTAGAATAATCATGTTCACTTAAGGTGGCATCATAAAGAACACAAGTATTCAAAAGATCATTTTTCCATTTCATTCACAAACATAAACATTCATTGTGTTATTACACTCATATTTCATGTATATATGTAATATGCAACATGTGAGAGTTCATAACTCTATACAAAATGTACAACATGAAACGAAATGCTGGACCCAATATGTTCTAACTACACTCTTCAGAATTAGTTGACCAAACCTTTGAGCCATTCTTGTTTCCAAAAATTGACAATACTAGACTGCTATTAGATTGCCTTAGAAGCTCGATCCCCCCAGTCCCTGAAAATCAACGTTGCAATTTTGATGAGTTTGCGGACTCAGTGAGTGAACCATCATCGATGTGCTCACTCAATTCAGAGCCCAAACATCATAAGTATATAATCAAATTCACAAATATCTCACATCATTCAGTTTTGTGTACCAAATCATGATATACATCATATTTCAACAAGAACATTATAAATACAAACATTTCATATAATCATTTTAGAAAAATCCAATCATTAAACTCAATCATTCGCATCATCAACATGTACTATATATATATATATATATATATATATATATAACAAAATAAGAATGAAAGTGGAGTCACATATGT
>JANSVB020000080.1:504349-531268 GCA_025504935.2 Erythroxylum haughtii
AAAGAAAGAACAGGAAGATTTAGGAAATGGCAACGACTATGTTATGTGAAATGAATCTTCCTAAGTATCTCTGGGCAGAAGTTGTAAATATAGATTGTTATATTTAAAATAGAGTATTTTTGCGACCTATTTTAAATAAAACTCCATATAAATTATGGAAAGGAAGAAAGCCAAATATATCTTAATTCCATCTTTTTGGTTGCAAATGCACTATATTGAATATAAAAGAAAAGATATATAAATTTGATTCTAAGATCAATTCAGGAATTTTCTAGGATATTCGATTTCTTCTAAAGCTTATAGAGTTTATAAGCTTGTTTCTAAATCTGTTGAAGAGTCTATGCATGTAAAATTTGATGATGATTCTCATCTAGATAGACGAGACAATTCTGATGACGAAACTCTATCTGTTCCTTTAGTTAATAATCTAGACATGTCACCACCAGACAATCCACCTGATAAGGTAGAAGATATCTCTAAAAAATTTAGTCTCAGAAAAGACTAGAAGTATAAATCTTCTCACCCTGAAAACCTGATTATAGGAGAAACATCAAAAGGAGTGAGAACTAGGTCTAAATTTAGAAAAGAGGTAAATGTAGCTTTTGTTTCTGAATTAGAACCTAAGAAAATTGATGAAGTTGCATAAGATGAAGCTTGGATTTTATCCATGCAAGAGGAGTTAAATCAATTTACAAGAAATAAAGTTTGGTCTCTAGTTCATAAACCATCCAATAAGTCTATCATAGGAACCAGATGGGTATTCAAAAATAAACTAGACGAATCAGGAAGAGTAAACTGTAAAAAAGCTAGATTAGTAGCTTAAGGCTATAATCAACAAGAAGGAATATACTATAATGAAACATATGCTCCTGTAGCTAGGCTAGAAGCTATTAGGATATTGCTTGCATATGCTATTTTCCATGATATAAAACTATTTCAAATGGATGTTAAAAATGTTTTTTTTGAATGGTTTTATAGATGAAGAAGTGTATGTAAAACAACCCCCTAGTTTGATAAACCAGATTATGTCTATAAACTTCAAAAAGCTTTGTATGGATTAAAACAAGCACCTCTTGCTTGGTATGATCGCCTGAGTTCGTTTTTGATTTAAAATGACTTTATTAGAGGTCAAATAGATAAGACTTTGTTTAGACAAAATATTAAAAATGATTTTATAGTTGTACAAATATATGTAGACGATATCATTTTTGGTGCAACTTCTAAGAAGTTATGTTCTAGTTTTGAAAATCTTATGAAAAGTGAATTTGAAATGACTATGATGGATGAATTAAAGGTCTTTCTTGGTTTACAAATTAAACAAATTGAAGAAAAGATTTTTATTCACTAACAAAAATAAATCAAAGAACTTTTAGTCAAATATAAAATGGAGAATGTCAAATCTATGTCAACTCCTATGCATCCTTCAATCTTCTTATCTAAGGATGACGTTGGTAAGAAGATTGATAAAATTCTTTTTAAAGGAATTATTGGTTCTTAGCTTTACCTAACTACAAGAAGACCTGATATATTGTTTAGTGTTTGTTTGTGTGCAAGATTTCAAGCAGATCCTAGAGAATCTCATTATATTACTGTCAAAAGAATATTGAGATACTTGGTAGGTTCTACTGATCTTTGTTTAATGTGTGAGAAAGGTAAAGAATTCAGGTTAATTGACTACTGTGATGCTGATTATATGGAGATAGAATTGATAGAAAGAGTACAAGAGGAGGTTGTTACTTTCTTGGTCATAATCTAATTTCTTGGTCTAGCAAGATGCAAAGTTCAATTGCTCTATCTACTGCATAAGCTGAATACATGCCAGCTACAAGCTGTTGTTCATAGAAGTTATGGATTAAGTATCAGTTAGAAGATTATTCTATCCAAGAAAATCAGATTCCAATCTTCTATGACAACACAAGTGCTATTTATCTTTCAAAGAATCCAATACAACACTCAAGGGCAAATTATATTGAAGTTAGACATCATTTTATACGAGAGTATGTACAGAGAGGGATCATCAATCTACAACTTGTTGAGACAAATCAACAATGGACAGATATCTTCACTAAACCCTTAAGTGAAGATAGATTCAAGGAAATCAGATGAAACTTGAATACGGTAATGTTAAATGACCATTTGTCTAACACGTCATGACATAGACAATTCGTATAAGAAGAAGATGAAAAGTCGTAAGTTTTCAAGTAAATAGTAACGGTAAGTTACGAATGGTAACTTTTCAAGAGTATGTATAAGAAGGAAAGCTTCTTAAGATTCTAAAACAATTTATACTTTATAATTTTCTTGAAAAACTTTGAAACTAACTTGTTTAGTGCTCTCAACAAAGACGATTCAGTACTCTATTCTAAGCGTCAAGTTCTTCTCATTTCATATCTTTATCTTCTTATACTACTCGCGCTTCGTTAAGAGAAATACATTTGTGTGTTTAGTGTTTATTTGTTACAGACCAAAATGTCAAAATATCTTATCTATAGGAGACACGTTGATTTCACTTCCTTGGAGAAAAATCAGATGGACATCGAACTATAAATAGAAGCAGTTGGTTGAAAAAATTTCTTCAACATCCACGATATGGTATATTTGAATGAAATATATGAGTTCTAGAAGAATGCAAAGGTGGTGGACGATACCTTAGTATCAATGGTAGATGGGTTGCCGGTTATAGTTAAAAAAGATTCTATCAAGAAGGCTATTGGGTGTCCAAATATTGGAACAAAACTGTTTAACAATACAAAATGGATCGCTCAAGATTGTATAGATAAAGCTCACATCAATCTACAACTATATGGATGTAGTAATCTAGGAGTCAAGAAGTATTCAACCCTTATTTCGAAGGCTAGAGTTCTTTATTCACTTCTTATCCACCGTATTCTACCAAAAGAAGGCTCAAAGGACCTGGTGACAATGAATAATGAACATTGTTTGTTTCATCTACTTACTCACCAACCCATTAATCTTCCGTTCTTGATTTTGAAGAACATGATAAAGGCTAGGAAGGATTATTATGGCTCTTTACCTTATGGTATGCTATTGACAAGATTCTTCAGAGACTCTAGAACCTTACTTGATAAAGGAAACGGAGTAAAGATGAATGTGAAGAGTGTTATTAATGCCTCTACTATTCAAAAAGTTGGAATCAAGTTTGAAGCTAAAGCAGATATATATTTTATACCCAAAGCAAAGTCTGAGGGGGAGCTTATAGTAAGACGAAGTAAGATTGAACATGTTCCGTCTGACATACAAGCAAAACCTTGATCAACAGGAAGAATATCTACAGAGGAAAAGATTGAACAATCGTCTGATGTGCCGATACAAGTAAAGACGATTCTACAGAGGGAGGAAAGCAAGGTTCAACAATCAACTCATCAAGTGTCTTTTGAAGAGGAAGGCTGAGATGCTCCAATCAGAAAAGCCCTAACAGTCAAGAAGGTCACCAAGATTAATAACCTTACAACAACAATAATAGAAGATGCCAAACGTTCTGATTCTTGGTGGAGATTCTAAAAAGAAAGAGAAACAACAGTAGCCTACCAAATCAATTGTCTCTATCCTGCAAATTCAGTCAACACAATCATCTGGAGAGACAGAGATAAAAAGGAAGTTAGTATTTCAAAGGAAGAAGCCTCAACAACAACTCTCTTCCAAACCAGCAGAAGAACAAAAGAAGATGAAGCTTAGTCAGAGAAAGGTTTCTTCATCTAATGTCTACAAAAGGCATAGACAGTTGAACACTAGCTAGTACTTTACAACCCTTCTCAACCAATCAAGAAAAAGGATTCAAAAATGAAGGTTATAGAAGAATCAGTACCTGATCAAAACAGAAGTTCAATTATTATCAGAGAACCTTCTAAGAAGACAATCAAGGTACAAGTTGAGCCTATACTAGTAAGCGATCAGATAATACATCTTCTTAATCATAAAGAACGAAAACTATATGGTATTCTACCAGATGAAAAGTCAGAACCATATCCAATGAAGATTACAAAAGATCGTTATACAATCTATCCGATAACAAGCAGGACAACAATGAAGATTTTTCCAGATGTACAACCAAGATGTCCAACCCCCGTAATAAACGAAGGAAAAGGGAAGAAGAAGATGTTTCCTGAAGGGCATGAAGATGATCTTACAGAAGAACAGATTCAAGTGGCAATGAAGAACATAGATGATGCATGTTATGCAGCTCAACTTGTAGGTGTCTATATATCACATCACATATCAAGGGCATCAGGAAGTCAATTTGGAGTTTCTAACAAAGATGAAAGTTTCAAGGTAGTTGGCATAGTGACAGAAGGAAGGTACAGAAGTATCACAATAGAAGGTATCAATTTCAACTTAGAAACCTTTATGCATTTAATCATTCATTTCAGACCCTTAGGTTTCATACCTTCAGTCAAAAATGTGTTACACCTTCTTAGGTAACCAATTTTCAAACTATCTAGACCTGATGATCTTGATCTCCCAGAAGGAAAGCAAACATTCAAATTACCCTCAATCAAAATCATAAAATTAGATGATTCACCTAGATAACCATATGTTGTTGAACACCTTCATCCATTTAGTGAAGCACAACAAGATGCTATTGTTAATTCGGAGTTCTTAAAACATTTCATCAATTGGACTGAAGCTAGTCACAAGCAGAAGGAAGTTCAGGATGCCTTAGCTAAAAATATTGAGGAAATTTATACTAAGGTTGATGAACTGGGTGATTCAATGGGTGATCTTCATGAGAAAATAGCACTTTTGCGTGTTTCTATTAAACAAGACCTCAAGATGATCTGCACTGATATTCAACACATGTATTCTGAAATTCTAAAGCGTCTAAGATGAGCTATCTTTTTTATTAAAAACAAATAGGGGAGAAAATGGGAGAAAATGGAGAATATTAGAAAGCATTGTATATCTTATGCATATCTTGTGTATTGTTTTGATTGTTATTCGTCTGTATATTATTTATTTATTCATCTGTCGTCTAAATATTCTTTTCTCTTCTAATATTATGATTATTTGTTATTATCAAAAAGGGAGAGATTATTAAGTCAAGAAGACTTCACTATTAATTTTGATGATAATCAAATAATAATAATCTTGTGTGTGAATTGTTTTGATAAATTTGTTAAGTGTGCAGATAAATGTAAGTAACATAGATTGTCAACACAAGATGATACATGGTCAAACCCAGACGATACTTAAAGACTCAAGACAGTCAACACAAGAAGATACAAGGTCAACATATGATGATACAAGGTCAACTTAAGACAGTCAACTTAAGACGGTACTTTAAGTAAAAGCTAAATACGACAAAGCATCTTAGATAGACCAGACAAAAGCGACACCAGACGAAAGCGTGACACTAGACGAAAGCGTAACACCAGACAAAGCATAACACCAGATGAAACATAGTACCAGACGATGCAAATGAAAAATATTCTAGAACGTCAATCAGATAATTAGTTGGAGTTAGTTACAGGACTCAACTAATAATGGTTTCTAAAAGATTCAATAAGTATACTTTTTAAAAAGACAGTTGCAGATTTAGGCTATAAATATTAGTTATAGTCATAAACAAAATATCACAACAATATACACAATACAAGAGAGAAAATCTGATTGTATAAAACTTACTTAAAGAAACTCTGTACTCAAGTGCGAAAGAAAGAGAGCGAATACATCTGTAACGTGAAGCTCAAACAATATCTTTATAAGCGAAAGAAAGGCTAGAGCCTAGAGAGGCTAAGAAAGCAGATAAAGAATACTTTGTATGAGAGACCTGAAGAGGCTCTGCAAGTGTAGAAAGAATACTTATAACGTTAAAGAGTATAGTGAAATCTCAGATAAACTATGAGGACTAGACGTAGCCCAAAGTGAAGGGTGAACCAGTATAAATCGCAGCATCAAATTCTCTAACCCTTATCTCTTTAATTTTCTTATTGTTAGAAGAATAGATAATAATATTCATTGTTGCATTACTCATCAATTTAAGTGAATTGTTTTGTGATCATTTGAATTTGTAAAGAAATTCAAGAAGTTTCTAAAGATTAATATCTTTGACGATTTAACACAATTCAACCCCCCCCTTCTTATATATTATATGTGATTTATATATTAACAATTGATTTACTTCATGAGATACTGTAAATCTCTATTCCATTGGCATCTTAGGATGATGGATTTAACTTTTGAGTTGATAGGAAGGCTATTCCAAATCTAAAAATCTTAAGGAAATATGATAAGGGGTCATTTACCCATCTAATTATCAAACCATAGGAATGCTTTTTCACCATTTCCATCCTTACAAGTCACTGAAGGTTGTAAGAGGGGTCTTAACTTTAATAGTTGAATCAAAAACCAAGAAAAGGAGGTTTTAAAAGGGATAGTCCAAAGACTAGAACCTTTAAGGATATAGGTATGAAACCAGTGGATCCATAAAGATTGCTTATCCAGTAGAATATTCCACAAATTTTTGATCAAAGCTGACCTATTAAAGGAGGCAATAGAGATCAAACCTAAGCCCCCTTCTTCCTTCCTTTTACAAACTTCAGACCATTTCACCTTTGTAAAGTGTCTGTCTGAATTGAGGCTTCCCCAAAGAAATCTTCTAAATAGCTTCTCGATGGTTTTGATATCATCTTTAGCAAGTGAGAAGTTAGATGACTAGCAGATATGAAGGGATTTGAGTATAGATTTAATAAGTTGCATCTTTCACCAAAAGACAGAATCTTATTAGTCTACCTACTCAATCTTCTCTGTATTTTTTCTATCAAAAGGAAGCATTCAAAGAATTTTATCCTTTTAGTGGTAATCAGAAGACCTAGATAAGTTAGAGGAGCTTGCTTCTTACACATCCCTGTAATTGCAAAGATACGACCTTCCATCATAATGGCATTATTAGCTAGGATGAAACAGTTTTTTGTAAAGTTAACTTCCAATCTTAAAATATCTTTGAACAAAGATAATGTCCAGATGAGTAATTCAATAAATTTACCATGGGCCTTGGAAAAAAACAATAGGTCATCCGTAAAGCATAAGTTGATAAGCCCTACCCTCTTACATTTACTGTGATATTTGAAGTCCTTACTCGTACTTACCTTTTGCATAATCAATTATGTTAAGACTTCTATGCATATGATAAAGAGATAAGTAGAGATAAGATCACCTTGTCTAAGGCCTCTTGCACTCTTAAAGAGATCAATTGGCCTTCCATTAACCAGAATAAAGTATGATGGAGTGGTTATATAGGCCTCAACCCATTTAACAAACTCATGAGAGAAACCAAAAGACTTTGGGTCTATAGGATAAAATTTCATTCTACATGATCAAATGCTTTCTTTAAGTCCACTTTAATGATACAAGTAGGAGGACCATTCTTTCTCTGATACCCTTTAATCAATTCTTAGATAATGGAGATGTTATCCCTAATTTGTCTTCCATGCAAGAAGGCACTTTGATTATCTGAGATTAGGGAATCCAGTACTACCTTCAACATGTTTGCTAGAATTTTAGAGATTACATTATAGAGGAAATTAGTGCATACAATTGGCTTGTAATCATTCAATTAAGAAGAATAAGAGGATATAAAACAAATATGAGCTTTGTTAATCTTTTTAAAAAACAAACCCCTAGAGAAGAATTCTACAAGGGCACTTTTAACCATAGGGGCAGTGTCCTGCCATGTTTTTCGAAAGAAATATCCATTAAATCCATCAGGTATAGGAGCTTTATTAGGCTGCATCTGGAACACAACCTCCTCGATTTCTCTATCCTCCACTGGTTTAATGAGTGTTGCAGCTTGCTTATAACATCCTATTACCTACGAGGAGGCCAGAATAGTAAAAATGAGTGATTAATGAGAGATTAGATATGCATTTTCATGCTCATGCATAATATGTCATACACATACATTTGAACAATGAAGATTTTGCACATGAAAATAATTGTACATACATTCATGGATAATTCTAGGTATAATTGAATTGAGTCGTGATATATTGGAAATTTTGAAATTCATTACATTGGAAATTTTATTGGTTAGTGGAATTGTTATATTTTGAATTTTTGGTGAATTTTAGGAATAATTTCAAAAATTATGGATTATTATGGAAAATAGAATAAGAAACCAAAAGATATTGGAAAAATATTGGAGATAATTGGAATGTAAGGGAGCAAGTCAAAGGAATTAGTTCAAAAACATAACTTAGTTAGAGCTTTAGACAGAAGTGATAAGTGTCACTGACTTAGTTAAGTTGATTTTTATAATTTTATTGGAAAGTAAGTTATGTTCTCTGTGAGTTAAAAAGGCCAAGTACTCAGTCCTAGTTGCCTTCTTGGTAGCCACCTTCTTCAAGTTTCCTCCTAATACACAGAGTTTTTCATCAAATATCCTCCGAAAGATTTCTTTGTTTTTCCTTATCCCACACCACTCCCACTTTGCTACATTTTTCTTTTGCCCTAAGAAAAACCCAAAACTGGTCAATTTATACAGTGGTGTACATGAATTGCATGGAGTTTAGGGCTTTGGGATAGTTGAAGATTTTGGAATTTTTAACAAGTAAGTATTGAGTAAATATTTTAGAGTTGTAGATTTATGAAATAAATTTGATGAAACTACTGTCATTTGTATGATCATGGAATTTACGTACATCTTCATGAACACTGTGTAAATAGGATGGGAAAATATGGATATGGTGTTATTTAGTATTTCATGGTTATTAATGATCAGGTAAAGTAAAAATCATTTTTAGAGTTAGAAAGAGCAATGAAATTGTGTATGGGATTAGTGTAGAAAATTATTATATAAAAAGGTGATAGACAGATATGCTCTGTTTCTCTTCACTGTGAATGTATATATATATGTATGTGTACGTGAATATGTGAGTGCTTTAGAGATGATCAAAAGAATGATTTTTGAGTTGAAGAATAGTTGTAAAATGATGGTCAGAGATGAGAAAGATTGTGTTAGAGGAGGAGAATTAAGAAAATGCAGAGAATAAAAATATAGGAAAATGTACAGAATGGTGAAATGCAGATCATGAAGAGTTGAATAACTGATATCTAGTTTTTTTAGTGATTTTGAGAAATTTGAGTAAACTTGCATATTTAGGGGTACTGTGAGATTGTGGTGAATGAGTTGAATGAAATGGAGTAGAAAGACTAGAAAAAAACTAAAGTGTTGGATTAGTGAAGGAAAACACGTTAGAGAAGTTGGCTAAGAATAAAGAGATGAGAGAGGTTAAATTTTAATCTGAAATTCCATGAATTAACTGTATTGATCTAGATATTTTTTGACAAAATTTTCCCCATGAAAGTTGTAGATCTTTCTTTTAGCTTTCCATTGATATAAAGTGTGCAATTTTTAGAGTTTTGGATCAAAAGTTATGGAGGTTTGAAGTAGAGAGTCGATGAAGAAGAAGAAGAAGAAGAAAATGCATTGTCGTGCTTTTGGTTTTGAGTTATATTGAAAATGCATCGTCGTGCTTATGATAAATGGGAAAATGCACCATCGTGCTTATGATAAATGGGAAAATGCACCGTCGTGCATAAGCACGATCGTGCATTTGAGGCTTTCCCCTATACTGAACAGTATTACTTCTTTTGATCATAACTTCTTCTCTATACATTCAAATGACTTGATTCTTAAACCATTGGACTTGTACAATACTTTTATACCTCTCCACGAAAAATTGTAGCCATCTGAAATGATTTGAGAGAGATTGAGTGTTAAATGTAGGACGGGTCTAATTATTATGCTCTCATCTAACCTGTTTGTCTTTATCTGTCACCCCAATGAGTTTTTCTCACGCCCATGACTCTCGCATAGGCGTGATTGTTCAATCTAATGCCCGTGAGTGTCAATTAATAGACACTCACAACCTTAATTGTCTTTTCATGCTACAGTACTCTTCAATTGTTAGTTGTGACTTTCTGCACCCAAGAACATTGTGCAAGCTGAACCATCTTGCTTCTTTCGATTATAACTTCTTCTCTAAACCTCCAAATGACTTGGTTCTTGAGCCAACAGATTCCTAAAATATTATTATATATCTCCACAAATTGGTAGCATTCTGAATTGATTTGAAAAATTCTGATCAAATGAAAGTGTGGGAATCTGTTGGAATAGTGTGAATTGGAGTATTTTATTGAACATACGTTGATATTGTGATTATATTTGGATCTTTAGGATTCCAAATGAGATGGTTTTTAATTTGGAGTAAACTAGAGATACAGACTTACAAATTATTTGGGAAATCAAATTGTAATTCAGTCTCTAAAATGTTTAATTTCTGGATGGAAGTTGTGCATAGTGTACTATTTCAGTATAAGCCTAGTTCGAAAATGTTTGGAGCCTAACTTTTAGATTACTAAATCAAATTAAATGATTTTGGTGTCAATAGAAACACAAGACATAGGGGAATAATTTTATATAAGAGATTATGGTCAAATTAATTTATTTTCATTGTCTAAATGACCAAGAACAGTAGATCCAAAAGTTAGTTTTTGGGGAAAAATCTGAAAGTGATTCAATGAGTTATGGATTCTGATTTTAGTGGTTTCATTGAGGTATAAACTTAAGTATAAATTATACTTAGGTGAGTCTTGTTATGGGATTGATTTTGTGAAGAAAATAAAGGAAAGATACCTAGGATTGTCATCAACATGCATTATACATACTCCATATCCATACATGTGCATAAACGCATACTTATAATTATGCAATTATTAATGTGTGTGCAACGTGTGTATTGCGTAATTATGATGTGCAGGATAAATGTCCACATTCAGAAGTTTCCAAAACTTGGAAGCAAATGCTAATCTGGAGCATACTGTGAGTAACCTAAATGGTTTCTCTCAATTATTGTTTGCTTAAATTATGTTTTGAATGATAAATAAATGTGAATTGAAGTGATGATTCCGAAAAATGAAGGTCTGATAACTATGATATGTGAATATATTATTGAAGTGCTTCTAAATGTGATCTCTAAATGCCAGACTAAGGTTCGACGAGAATGTGTATGAGAATGTGTAAATGAGATCATATGACTGACTGAAAATATGTGATTGAATGAGAATATGCAAATATGACTGATGCATTCTAGTACATGAATGCATGAAACATAAAGGCAGTTATAATCGGAGTAGCCACCGAAAAAGAGCTTTAAGCTCAGTTATGCACATCAAAGCCTCATATGGGACAGTTATCAATGGGCCTGGTATCCACAATAGATACGGGACAGTTTAGGCACTCGATCACAACAAAATAACAAATGAAAAGTGGGTCTTATGTGCACTGCATTTATACTTGATATGTTTACCTTATATAATTGTAATGATTATGATGATTGTCCTGAAAATGAAGTGTGATAATTTGTGAAAATGCAAAGATGTGAATAAATTGTTACATGTATTGATGTGATGTATGAATTGAGTGAACCATCGATGATGGTCATTCACTGAGTTCGCAAAACTCACCAAAATTTGCAATTATTTTTTAGGCTTAGAATAGTATCCCATTAGGCAAATGGGAGTACAACCACTACATTCGAATAAGAGGTAGAGGTCGGGATTAGTTGACATCTGCATTTATACTTTCTTATTTGTGTATTTCTGTAATTTTTGGTATAATGTGTATTTAAATATGTTTCTGTATGTAATAACTTTCCAATTTGGAAATACTGTAAACAAGTTTGATTAATGAGTGTTGTAACACTCTTGAATGAAATGGTTTATGAAAAGAAAGGGCCCAATTGATTATTGATTTTCGCATATTTGTATGTTTTAAAAAAATGTACCAAGTTTTTTTTAGAGTCTGACCATTCTAGCATGTCACCCTTGCGGGATTCACACTCGGACATCACTCAAGATGTCAGGCACTTGTCTCGAGAGGGTGGGGTGCTACATTGCTACTGTGAGATCTTAGTATGAATGATAGAGCAAAGAGGGGTAGGAATGGCCTAGGAACGGGTAGAACTGTATAAGCTCTCAGCTTCCTTCAGGAGGTCTTCTTATTAGGAGATTTCAACTCCATCTTGTAACTTAAGAGAAAAGATCCTATTAGAATTCCTTCTGTCTAATATAGAATTAAAGAAGAATTTACAACACCTTTCTCCTTCAATTAGCCAATAAACCTTGGATCTTTGTTTCATTATACTATCATGATCCCTGGCTTTGGATAAATAAGATATCATAAAGGTCTTCTAAGTGTTCAATAAGATAGGATTTGAAGGATCTAAAGCAAGCTTAGCCTGAATAGATTCCAACTCTGCTCTAGCTGTGGTAACAACTTGTTGTGTTGATGTGGTTCTTCTGCTCATTAGAGATTTCATCTCCATCTTAATGGCCTTTAGCTTTTGGGACACTTGAATTGATGTGTGCCTTCAACTGAAACCGCCAAGCCCTTTTGAAGAGCTTTAGAAAAGCCATCATCATCTAGCAAAAAATTACTAAACCTGAAAGAACCTCTTCGGCCTTGATGTTGGAGTAGAATCTGAATTTGCATAGGTGTATGATCAGAAAATAGAGGATCTATTAATGTAGAGAGACTATTAGGAAATTGAGTGAGCCATTCTCTATTCACATAGTACGATCTAGTTTCTTCCTCAAAGCCCATCTAGTAGACTGCTTATTACTCCATGTGTAAAAGTGGTCGTGGGACTTAAGGTCAAGACTATCCAATTTACTCAAGCAGTCATAAAAGTCGGTTGAGAAATTCCTCAAACTAAAGTTTCCATCAGCTTCAGTTCTATATAAAGTAGAATTGAAGTCGCCACATAGAAGCTAAAGGCCATTTACAAGCTTCTAAAACTCATATACACTTTCCCATAGAAGCTTCCTTTAGAATACATGATTGGCACCGTAGATGAAAGAAGAAAAAATTTCAACATTTGCCTGAATGAGTTTCCATTTCGGGTGAATAACTTGCATTTCAGTAACAAAAATGTGGACATCCACCAGCGCAGGATCATAATCAATAATGATTCTCTTATAGACATGAACTTGATGGTTGTAAATAAATTTCCATCTAGAGCCCAGTTTATTCATTAATCTAAGATTCGCATATCTGATTTTGGTTTCAAAAAGAGCAAAAATCCATAGATTTGTGCTATAAACAAAATCCCTTAAAGCTGTGGGCTTTTTACGATAGTTAATACCCCTCACATTCCACGCAAAGACTTTCATAATCAAAATGTGTTGTTTTATGAGCTCTTACCTTTGCTTCTATTGGATTTCCTTTTTGTAGCTATCAAAACTCCCCAATAATAGGACCATCATCCTTTTTATTCTCGGGAGGAGAAGAAGTAGTAACCAACTTCTCTTGATTTTTAGAGATATCAACAGTGATACCTCTAGGTTCAGCCACATGAGTATCATCACTCTTGTCAGTAGGAGTACTATCAGCTATAACAGGGTCTACCTCAATGATATCTATTTTACCACTATCTGCTTTAACAGATTCCCCTGACCCATCAATTGGAAAACCATCTTCACCATTTTAACCAGTTGAGTTTGTGCTCGATACTGATACCTTAGGCAGTCCATCATATTGGTAGATGCTCTTCTCACCCATTAGCTCCTTATAATCACCTTTTTAAAAGGTTTTACCCGTAGGAAGCCATTGTTTACCTAGAGAATTAAGTTAGGACTTCCATTGATATAGAACTATCACTTGATCCTCATATAGAGATCCATCAAGTCCCAATCTCATAATTATGATAGATTCAGGAAGTTGGTTGGATAGATCCACGTTAATGCATATTCTAGCATAGCCCAGCCTCTTCCTATTTGTGGTATGATCATGTAAACATAGGGGTTTGCCTAGATAACTACCAATCATACTCAGGCCTTTAGTAGTCTTATAATTAAAGGGAACATTATAGAGATTTACCCACATTAGAATAGGTCTTTTTTGTTGTGGCTGCCAAGGCTATACTAAGAGTGGAAATTTTGACATATGCCACAACCCTTCTTCCATTATCCTGAGTGCTTGAGATTTAGAAGAAAATATGAACAATAGATGTTTATCTTCTGCTATAACTACTTCAATAAAACCTTTATTTCTTTAAGATAATTGTGTCCATTTTTTAATAACAAGAAATGTTGGCTTTTTATCCTAGAAGAACTCTATGAGGGAGTTCTCCCAGGATTTGACACCTTCTTGCAGAACTTCCAAATCTAGGGATACAATAATGTGACCAGCATCAGTCGTGGGTGGACAGAAATGCAGAGAAAGGTCTGAGTAGCCACCTACCACCTGCTTCCAAGTTCTCCTTGCTGGTATTAGACTGATCGATGAAGAGGGAGGCAAAGGTTGGGTTAAAGTAGAGGATGGGGCCAGAGGACTCTGAGCTTCGAGTTCTAGATCGTTTGCCTTTGTCAATAACAATGTTTATCGTTGTTAAGATTTAATTGCAAGCCTTGCTGTTAGGCCTCCTGCATGATCTCTTTTTTTATTAACTATAATAATATAATCTCTTGTCTAGCCATCAATTCAATTTTAACTTTAGAGAAAAAGAGATATTTGTGAATCCATCAAAAAAGGGCGTTGTCCTGGAGTGTGCATAAGTTGGGATGATGACAAAGTAGAAATCGGCGAATACTAGACTGTAAAATTCAACATTTAACTATTGAGTTATAATAACCAAGTCCATAAAAATTCAAAATTTGTCTAAGGGCAGCCCCAAATTTACAACTTGAAGGCTCTTATTTGCCTCCAACTCTTCCTACAAACTCAACGATCAAATCCATTTTTATCTTCCGCAAGGGGGCACCCTGAGGGGAAAAATAGAATGGAAGTGGCAATTAGGAAAATTTTTTAATCTATGGGATTCAGTTCTGAGCTCGAGAGCTCCTGTATAAAAGGAGTCCTAAACCACCAATTGCCAGTGTGCATATAAGTGGAACTCTAATGAGTCCAGTATCAACTGGTATACTTTTCTTGCTTCTTCTTACTTGTTGGTGCCCTTTTCCTAAGCTCTCCCGAAGAATATTGGTCAAGTTATCCAACTGATGCATGATCTGACGCTGTCCCCTTGTAATACTAGAAAGCTGCTTCAAATAAAATTGACAATACAGCAAGAGGCATAAAGTCAATTCTTTGGATTTGAAGAAGACAAAAGAAAAGAAACTTGAGGTAGCATCTATCATTCTCAATCTCTATCTCTTATTTGCTATACTAGGGAAATTGGGCTTTTGTATCAAGGGTATAGTCACTTAGTCAGGAAGGAACCCTTGTGCCACTGAACTTTTATTGGTTTAGTCGTTCTGATTATTCAACTGCACATCCCATTCCAAAAGCCTCTTCCCAAATGGTGCAGTCTGATAACCCAGCCCCTCATAACCATTATAAACAATTAGTTCAAGTAATTAAAACATAAATGGAGTTGGTCATATTACCTCCTCCATTAAAGGTGATTCCTTGCTCAACTGGGATGAAGATAAGGACTTGGACATTTTTGATCCAGTCAAGGAACCATTCCCTAAATTTGAGATGAAATAAGCAGTTGGGGCAGAGCCATTGCATGCTTCAGCTTGGAGGGCCATGTTATGTTGACTAGATGAAGTATTTGTCATAACTAACTTGGAATTTAGCTCTTCAATATGCGTAGTGAACTCATCCATTCTATCGTTTAGGTATGACATTTGTTCTGAAAGCTGATTAACCACTCCCTGCAGAACATATTGGGAAGAAGTGAAGAAGGAATTAACAGAAACAGGACTTCAAAATCCTAAAGGTTCATAGCACTTGAAAAATAGAAAACAACAAGCAACAAGGAATCTGACATGCCTGGTTTGCAAGAGCTGTTGATGACTCAAAAATTCTACCATTGTCCCTTCGAACTTTCACCCCGAGACCAGTAATCTTGGACAAGTTTTTGTCCCTTTGAGTTGAGTATGAATGTGACATTCCACTATAATGTGCAATTACTATTAAGGCACCATCTTGTACAGAAATAGAAAATGATGAAAAACAGAAAGTACAAGCAGAATATAAGCCACTGATCTAGCACTGCCTAGAGCTATGTGAGACTTGGATTAGTATATGGCACCTTTTGGCATTTGTAGTTCTCATGGAAATTCTATCTGCAATGTCACGGAAAAATGGTTCCTTGGGGCTTGCAACCAAATCCTCATCTAGACTGAGTTTTGTTTTTAGGTCATCTGGCAAAGCCTGCATAATAATCATATCAGCGACCACCTCCACAAAGTAAGGCACCACATGCATTGTATATTATCATACCATAACTTCATTCACAAGTTTTTCCAGTTGAATCTGTTCAATATAGGTTCGTGGGATGTATGACCCCTCCAAACCTAGTTGCTTAGCAATGTCTCTTACTACCAAGCGATCTTTTCCTTGCACCTTTTCAAAGAAAAAGTAAGAACACGAGCTTGAAATCATTACATAACAAGATAAACATTCGGAAAGAGCAAAGAGCAATATTAGCGAGTACAGCCTGCATCTTCACTTTGAGATCGTAAAAGCTCACAACATCCACCAAGTAAATCTTAGTTGCCACATATAAATATAACTTTACCAGTTATTAGGGTTCAGATAAGGGCCCCATTCCAGGTAATGACATAGGAAAGAAATAATCATTTCATAAGAAGCAAAGAACAAATAGTTTTAGGGTACCTTTTTTTATCTTAAACAACCAATTCCTATGCATGTTCAAGTGGGTTAACCAAACAGGAAAAACATACAAACTTTTTGCAAGCTTTAGTCATTAAAGAAAACATACCGTAGCAAGGAATTTAGGCAACCACACTTGAAATATATGAGAAATAAAAATATGGGAAATTATCAAGCACTCAAAAGTTGTCAGGTAACAATGATTTTGGCATAGTACCTGAATATACTGCCGACTTAACTGATTGAGCCAATCAATTTTCACACACACTCTATCATCAGAAAAAACATGGCTACTTCTTTTTAGGATGGTAGCGATTGTGTATCCCAGGGTCATTAGACCACCAAGAAGCCGGACACTGACTTCAAAAGTGATCCTTGGCGAGATGACAAACGGAACATCTGTCACCCATTCCTACATTTGGCAATTATAGCAAATCAAACAAAAGCAAGCACTATTAGGACTCTCCTGATGATGTTTCTACAGAAATACCTAAACCTTTTACGTGGTTGACAATATTTTTACAATTGAACTCTACCATTTTAGGGCCGGTTACCTAAGCTAACTTGCAGATTTAAATACATGTTATACATAACTTCGAAGCAGCTGTTTCCAATTAATACAATTCAAGATAACATGTTTGAAAAATGTTCCCATACACTTCCTAGTGGAAGAAAATTATTTACGTAGATGTCAGTCATTTTGAGATGGAAGTGCCAACTAAAAACTTGTCACTTTTAAATTAGCTGTACAGACAGGGACAACTGACCTTTTGTGCATAATGAGTTCCTAAAAGTATTTCGACCATTTGGAAAAGCATGTAGCTACGATAGCTGTAATTTATAACAAATGAAATTCTGAGGCAAACCTCAAACATAAGATTGTACTTTCCATCTTTGTTTCGCATCCTCAGATAAGATTGACAGGACTCTGGATCTTCACCAGGTGGTAAAAGATATATATCATATGTCTCCTCTTTTGCCTCTTTATGTTCTTGAGATAGAACAGCCTTGATACGATCCATTGCTAATTTCCTTGCTGACTATATAAAAAGAAATACTCCTATGTCAAAAAAGACAAATTATGGAAGAAGCAATAATCAAAACCATCATGAAGCGAAATGCTATCCAAGAACAATAAAATAAAAACAAACCACTGGCAGATCAGAGTAACATATGACCTTTAATATATAAGTAGGACTTTGAAATCCTGTGAATGGATTAAACTTGTTTATGATTTTTATATGAGCTGTTTGCAGATCTGGCTCAATAAAAGCTTTGTACATAGGATACACCTGCACAAGAACATGAAGCTCAGCAGTAGAAAAACATGCAAAAGCACCCACAAGAACTTTGACAAATGATACAATTATAGTTAACTAACTGTTTCAGATATCTGCTGAATTATTTCCTCAGGTTCTTGACCAGCACGTTGGATATCACGTAAAACTCGCTTCACAAGGTCAAAATGAACGCCCCCCATTACAGACACACGCAGATTTAGTAAAGGTCGCAACTTTTCACTCAAAGCATAGATTCCTTCTATAATCACTAGTCGAGAAGTTGGGACCTCAAGCGTTCTATCACACAATTACATTATAATTAGATAAATTTCTGAAGGTAATGAAGCTACGAAAAAAATACAATTTCACAATTAAGAACATAAATAGGAGATGAAGCATTATGAAGAACAATAATCATGAAAAAAGATAACAGCATAAGGACTGGAGCAGGATTCAACCTGTATCCTATACGGGAGCTAGATTTGAAATCATAGATTGGAACCTCAACCGATTTTCCTTCCTTTAAATCCTGGACATTCTTGAGCAATGTAGCGTAGTCGGTCAATCGTGGATCTGTTTCAAAAGAACGTTAGAAGCAAATAACAAGAATAAGACAAAGTCCAGATCCACTTCGAACCATCAAACTGCCATGAAATACGATTCTGAACTTTTGAAGTACCTAGTAACAACTTAACAATCAGCTTTAAACATGCTCAGAACAGATAAAGCACCCATCTAGATAGCATGATTGAAGTACGTGATACATTTATAATAACTAAATCTGTAAATTTGTAAAGCCACATAACAGCAGAAAAAACTTAATTACACATCTCATTGTAACGAAATGGCACATAATAACAACCAGGCAGAAATATAACATCAACTAGCATGAAAGTTTGTCATTGTCAAACTTCTACTGGAGGGCAACAGTTTAGACATTAGTTGGTCCCCACTAAAGGAAGGTCAGAAGATAATGACGGTGGTGTGAATAAATCCAGAGGCAACAAACAGAGCAATCATTTACTGCTTCTTGTGGTAAGAAAAAACATTTGATAAAACAGTTGCACAACAGCAAAAATACCCAATAAATAAATAAAACTTTCACCTATTGCAAAGGCACACAGAAAATATAACAATTCAAAAGGAAGTGTCAAGTTAAAGTCAAGATTACCATCAAAATTGCCATCAACAATGCGACTAGAGTCATTATAGTCATCCATTGAAATCACCGCAATGCTGGGCATGAAGTTGAGTATCTTTTCAGTGAAAATGGTTTTCCCAGCCCCTGAAGGACCAGCTAAACCAACTAATATTATTCCTTCATTATTTTGGGCTAACAACTGACATGCACGGATAAACACAAAAAACCCCTTCTCAAATGACAAAGTATATTGAATTGGAACAATCTCATATTTATCCGAGTCCTTCCTTTTAACCAGCCTCACTTGGTCCTTTAGTAGACCCTGCCTCTTTGAATGTGCTTCAGCACCAGAAGTGTCTTGCGCCATCAATAAAACAATTGAATTCCTCTATTGAAAAATAACCAACAAATATGAGAAACCAGAAACAATAGTCCCTGGGCTGACGGCAGCGGCAAAGTATCAGATATTCAGTTGAAATGACTGCTTTTCAATATGCATAGCATCCCTTCCTACAAAGCTCTGTTAAAAAAAGATACAGGGACACATTACATTGCAGGACAATTAGAAAAAATACATCACTGATGGAAACATCCAACTTCTTGAAAATACAGAGAGTGCAAGCTAATTTAATCAATAGAGAACTTCGAATTCCAAAGTAAGCTTCCATCTTAAAACACTATCCCCTAACAAAAGCATTCTCTTTCTACAAGTGCCTGAGGATAAGTAATTGATTGGCCAAAACCTGTAAACATCTTTTTGAAAAGAAAATAAGAAAAATAATCCATTGAACTGCCCATCTTAAATAACGCTTATTTCACGAGTCAACTAGTGATGCATAGGAATTCATCATAAGAACTCAAAACGCCTTCACAACACGAATACTCACAGCTTAAACATCCACACAATATAGCACTACTGGCAGAAGAATAACTATAGAAACAATGAATTCATCTTGTGGCATCAAATTATGAGAACACAGAATTGTTGCGTCCGGATAAAATACACTTCAATATCTGCTCCAATTACTTGCTTTTGCGCAATCTAAAACCGACTTCACATAAGAATCATACCAGGGAATTCGCTTTTAAAAGCACAATAAACTACCGACGATTTTGACACTTGGGACATAAAAAGCTTGAAAAGCAAAAGAAGAAAAAAGAAATCGACAGAAGAATACATCACATAAATAAGGATATGTCACAAGAAAATCAACATAAACACGAATGAGGAAGAAGTAAAATCCAGAAAAGAGGGCGAGCACTTGAGCTGAAAGCACTCGCACGGATCGAAAACAACAACAAAAGCCAAAAGAGACCGTGTTTCTCAAGCAAGAAAGCCCAATGATCAAAACAAAAACGACTCAGAGGACAAAATGGAACGTAGAGCAATGCTCAGAAGCCAAAACCGATCAACATTACCAGAAGAACAGCAAAGAGGGGATTAGGGGAGGACTAACCGCATGAGGGCGAGCAGAGAGTTACAAATGGGAACAGAATCAGAGTGGCGACTGCGATTGATAGACATAAGAAGTATGTTATAGCGACTTGGAGCCAGCCAGGTCGGCTTTCGATTATATATATGGAAATAGATATTTTGTTTCCTTTTATGGTACGAGAAGGCGAGGAAAGTGATCTTTATTATTTAAACTTAGTCCAGATCTTCTGTCTAATATTATCTTGTATTATTCTGTCTAATAAATTTTAGTCATTTATTTATGTAGGTTTTGTGTGGGTCTCACGTAAGTTTCGCATGAGTCTCGCAAAATAAATGATTGAGATTTCATAAGACAGGGTAATATTGAACAGAAAATCTCATCTCTATTTAAACTATATCTGATATGGAGATAAAGTTGAGTTATTTTATCAAGATTTTTTTTTTATTGTTTTGGTTTTGAAACTATGCCAATTTCGTATGTTGGAACGTAAAAGAGAAAGCTCAACTTTCCTTAATTCTATTTTAGATTGGCTTCTTCGTCAATAAAAAGACCAAAAGAGTGGTTGACCACACATGTAGTTATCTAAATTGATTGGAACAAGAATTAAAAAGGGAATCCCCCAGTACGGTAGTACCAATCACACAGGTCCGTATTTCTCCTGACCCGGGACTGGATTGAAATTCTGTGCTTGTTTTGGTACGGTGGGGCTGACAAGAACCCAGTCACCCTTGCCCTTGCCCTTTCTTTTAATGTTTGTGAGGCTAAGCAATACAAGATAGGACCAGGCACGAAATTCTCTGTCCTAAAAATTGTGTATCAACTTCTATTTAATCCTAGCCATTTATTTATGTGTGTCTCACATAAATAAATGGCTAGGATTAAATAGAAGTTACATAAATAAATGGCTAGGATTAAATAAAAAAGGGTTAGTACACAATTTTTAAGGACAGAGCCCCGATAGGAACATTATACATGATTGCGGCTTGAGCCAAATTTCCAAAAGCAAGTTGCATGCCTTTCGGCTTTGGGACCTTATCTTAACAGCCACTGTTTTTAAAATATTTTATATATAGCTTCATGCATGTGTATGTGTGTGTGTCCTAACCACTGCACGCGGGTCAAGTGAGAAGAAAAATAGAACATGACCTTGTCTTACTTGGATTCCAAAGAACACATGAGATCCTCTGGCCATGCACTTTACCTCTTTCTAATTATATTCATTTTAGTTACTTACGGTTACCAGAGGCTTTAACTTACCGACAACATTAAGGTCAGTGTAACTGAAATCCCCATATTTTTTATTTCTTAAAAAGTCCCATTTTTCAGTAATAGTTTTGACTCAGTTTTAGCCTTTATAAGCATTATTTTTGCAATTCTCCTATTCCTTTGGCATCAGTATTTTAATATTTTTAAGGACGTTATCAGTGTATAATCCTTTTTTGTTGACTTTTCAAATAATTCCAGACCAATTCAATAAGAATAGAATGGCTGTTAACTGTAACCTAACCCCATGACTCTATTATTTGACTTGTGAAAATGACAAGATAACAACCTTAACACGTGGGCCAATTATCGTATAATCACTATCTTGTTGTTTCCTCGTCTATTTCCTGTTCTTTATCAGGACCATTTCTACGCCGCACTAGCCGTTCTTTTCTGCTTTTTTCAGAACTTCACTTGTTACACAACTTGATAATATATAATGGTACAGAATTGGTTCCTTGTGTTTTAGCAAGTGAATTTACCATGTTCTGTTCTATATATCCAAAAACTGATCAAGTGAATATGCAAAGGAAGGTAAAAGTAGTTCACCTAACAAGAAAGGGGAAGCTAATAAAATCCATACCACATAGTCAAAGGAAAATTTTGAGGCCAACACTAAAAATCTCCACATCTATATCACAGTAGCTACAGTCTATAGATAGGGTATTGTCACTAGGAGGCCTGTGCGTGGCACCTCACAACAATGTAAGATTTGCCGTATAAGGGAGAGTTACACTACACAACCACCGAAAGTCGCAACTTCTAAGTTTATCTCTTCCCAAAGTAAACCAGAATCACTCCCAACAGTAGCAACAATAGCAGTGGCAGCCGTAGTGGGCTTATCTCCAAACAACATGTCAAGGACGTATGTAGGGAACCCTAAATTAAGCTTTAGTGAAATCCTTAATCTCGAATTTTAGTAAACATTGATGTCCTTTGAAAAAAGGAATTATAGAAAAGAAAGTACATTTATATATACATCCTTCAACCGTCCAAAATACAAGTCAATATAAACATAAGTTATTTAACTCAAATATCTAAAAAGAAATACATCATTATACTCCTATATGATAAGATGTTTAACTAACAAAATAAGTAATTTTGAATTAATTTCTTGAATAGATAAAAAGAAAAATCGGTAGTTAACCAATATTTAGTTCTAATACTTTCCTAAATCTTGAATGTGAAAGCAAATATTTTAAAAGTTAGATAATCTAATTAACTTAAGGTGATAATTGAATCTTGCAATTATAATCTCATAAAGATATTATATTGGATATTGAGATCTTAAAATATCTTATACAGATAAATTGCAATAAATGTAAGCGTTAGTTATCACAACAAGGATCCTAAAAAAAGATATCATAGGTTAACAATAGATAAACGATAATCTTAATTAAATATTTAATATGTTTTTAATAATTATTCTTGAAATAATTTTTTATTAAACTACTCTACTTAGAGTAGAAATAGCAAAGCAACTTAAAATACTCCCCTTAATTATAATAAAAATCGCCCATGTTTTACGAGGAATAATGCAAACATTATACAAGTGATTAAAAAGGCAGCCGTGGGATTTTAGGTAAGGAAAGGCACAAAGGCTCGTTTTGTTAACATAAAAATAAATTGAATTTGAAATATGATTTTTCAGAAAATAAATTTATGGAAAATAAAGATATTCATATGTTTGGATACTTATAAGAATTCTAAGAGGATAGTTAGGTGGATTCTTATTATAATGTTTGGTAAGCAACGGTATTTCATAGAATGTAACTTAATTTTGACTTGTGTTTTCAATTATATCCTTACAAACCGAATAAAAATTGAAATCGTTAAATAAAAAAAATTATAAACCTAAAGATTGTCGATTGAAACTTCTGAATAAAAATATTTAAAATCCTACTAACGGGAGAATAATAAGAATAGTTGAAGATAATATTATGAATATCGGTACGTATCGTATTAGACCAAAATCGGTACGAAATAAAGGATGGATCGTACCAGGTTTAAATATCGGTCAGTACCAGTCTGTTTCAAATAGTACTAGAATACCGATCAAATACCAACCAATATCAAAAATTCTAAAAACTATGAGGACTTTTTTGTAAAATTTTTAAAAAAATTTAAAATTTCCTTCTCTTCCTCTTATCTCTCCTTCTCAATTTTTAAAATTTTTTTTAATTATTTATTTTTTTATTTAAACTTTTATAATTATTGTGAATTTTTAATGTTTGTTTTTAAAATAATAATAAATATTTTTATTACTAATAATAATTATAAATTAAATAAAACTTAAAAATAAATTATTTTTATTTAAATTTATTTTAATATTTTATATAATATTTATTAATAAAGAATTAATAAAAAATATTTTATTTTTTAAAAAAAATAGTTTTAAAATTATTATTTATAAACTAATATTATTTTATATATTTTTAATTATTAAATTAAAATTTATTTGAAATTTATATATTTTAAAAATATATTTTAAATTTAATTATATTGATTAATAATTATTAAATTAAAAATTAATTAAAATTATGATTATTATTTATTATTATGATTTTTAGAGACATAGTTAAAAATATACAATACAATTGTATAATATGACAATAGATTATTTTGCAATTTTTAAAAAATTTAGGAACTATTTCATAAATTTAAAAAATCTGATACCAAATTCGGTATAGTATTCGTAACATTCGTTGAAGATGAGGTAGGATTTTATAAAAGAATTATCGTAGAGTTAAGAAAGAAGAAATGGTTAAATTGACTAGCATATTTTTTAAATTAAATTCCTGAAGAAAATAATATAAATACCAAGGAGGTGCTAGAATTTAGAATCCAAATAAAATGCTAATATTTTCTTTACGTTGAGAAAGTTTTTACTTTCCTAACTACTTAAAAAAATGAACCAAACCTAATAATATAATTTTTAAGAAAAAAAAACTTTCCTAGGCAATAATCCATGCCAACAAACAAGGCCAAAACGATTTCCTTATTAGAATAATATAATTATAATTTCTACTTGGATAATTAAAGCATCAATGACTGAAGAGGCATCTTTACTTCCTACCAAAACGTGTAACGAAATACCCTTTTGTAAGAAAAGCACATCATTTAAAAATGTTAATTACAAAAATAATAAAGAAAGTTAATTTATCATAAAATAACAAATAATTATTAAATAAGACCTAGGTTAGGTATGATCTATAAAACAATAAGTAGTAGCAAATTTTTAAATACGTTTCTTATCTTTGATTGAAGTGATGAATTTAAACTCTATTAGAGGAACGAGACAATTGGTCCCACATTAAAGAAGGAGGAGAACGGTTTATCAAAACGTATTTGACCCGATCTTCAAGCGGTCCCCTTCTCTTCTCACCCTATTATTCTTCGTCATTTCGTACTTCTCTTTCCAACCCGATGTTACGATTTATCAATTCACACGCTTCTTTTCGTTTCAAGCTCGGAAGGATCATTGTTATTATTGGACCCCAACGTTTGATGGGACACTGTGATAAGTCAAGTGCCAGGACAGAATCTGTTCTATTCAAAGCAAAGAACTTATTACTATTGGACCAAACTTGCTTCATATGTAACACGACACGACTAATAATATTTTCTAAGCGCGTGAAAATTTCTTGATAATAACTTTCCTGTCCTATTCATGAATTTATTTTGAGGTTAATGAATAAAGGAGTTAGCTGATAAGTAAATAGTGAAAATGAATAATAAATGAATAAAGGAGTTAGCTGATAAGTAAATAGTGAAAATGAATAATAAATGAATAAAGGAGTTAGCTAATAAGTAAATAGTGAAAATGTACAACAAACATAATACTTAATACTTTTGTAAATATTGCAACATTGTAATTAACTTAAAATTGATTTCACAAGTTACACTAATACTTCCCTTCTCATTTCGTAGGAACCTCAATTTTACTTATATACAAAGGTTGGATCAAACTAGCTCTAATTTTAAAAAATTATATTACATTATTATTATAAATTTTAAAATAATAAATAAGTTTTTGCGAAATCAAAATCAATTTAAAAATGCTAAAATTTGTAATTATTGGGATACTTTTTTTTAAATTTTGTGCATATTAAATATGAATTTTAATATAATATGAAAGTAATATATTTACTAACTCTAAATACCTAAATAAAGCATTATGGAAAATTAATGCTCGCGTGCACACACTAATATATGTGTTTGTGTAATAGAGGATATATAATTAAGTTATTCTTAATTTACTTCAACCATTTAAAAAAAATTCATCAAATAGCATATTTTTTATAAAAATAACTCTAATTTTAATAAAATAAATATTATATTGATGATAAACTTTTCAATATCTATGTAATCCTAGTGACTTCATATGCCTAATATATGTGTCTTGAAATTTTTGTTTTATCATTGTATTTGCCTCCATATCTCGTTTATATGTATACTTATGTTCACGTCTCCTCATGCAACGATATTTTTCACATAATTTAATTGTTATCTATATGTTTGGTTTTACAACAAAATTTAGGATCCTTTGTATGATTAATTATTGCTTAACAGTTATAGTTGATTATTGATGGATTATCCTCGCTTAGAGTAACCCCCAAACTAACCAAGAATTGTCTAAGCCACACAACTTCTTATACTGTTGTTAAACATGTTATAAATTCAGCTTCCATTGTGAATAAAGCAGCAATTGATTATTTCTTACTTTTGTAGATATAACACCATTATTATGTAAGAAAACAAATCTAGAAGTAAATTTTTTTCATCTAATTCTCCTCCCCAGTCTACAATTGTATGCTTTTGTATACGTAGGTCATTTGTAGCACCCCCTTACCCTAGGGTACATACCGGAACACGCTGAGGGCATTACACTACATAACCTATGATAATGACGCACTATCTTCAATCACAACATTTACATAACATGGTATCATCTATCTTAATTCTCTTATAAACATCATAATGAAAGTCACAATATTTTTAAAAAAATCAAATTTCCTCATTTCATTTCATAGAAACCGAATGTCTACAATGTATCTTTCAACATTCATATTTATACAATATCATAGCCTAATACAAAAAGTGCTACATGAAAGAGGAAATATACAAAATCTATCTAATCTATTTATATCCAGTTGA
>JANSVB020000080.1:532601-549050 GCA_025504935.2 Erythroxylum haughtii
GATGACAATAGCCGGAGAAGACAACGTCGTCGAGCAGAAAAGGAGTCCACAACAGAGAAATGGGCTCCAAGAAAATCGAAAAGAAGATATAGGAAGAAGGAAGAAGAAGATAGAAGTGGGAGGGAGATGTCGGGTGAGTTTATATTTAAAAAGAATTTACCGACAAAATTATCGACAGAAATTTTCATAGGTAAACTCAAAAAAATTTATACTGCCAATAATTCCCTCCTTTTTACCGACGGAAAGAAAATTTTCGTCACTAAATTCATTGACCAACGGAATTTAGCTACGGAATTTTTCGTAGGTAAACTTAAAATTTTTTATTCTGCCAAAAATTCCCTCCATTTTTAGTGACGGAACATATACCGTCCCTAACTTCCGTCGCTAATTTTGCCGCGACGAATTTCCTCCAAATTTAGCAACGAGTATTAGTACCGTCGCTAAATTACTCAATTTTAGCGACGGAAATATGCTTTCCGTCGCTAATTTCCAATGGTATATTTTCCGTCGGTAATTTATTACCGACGGCTATATTGTTCCGTTACTAATGTCCGTTGCAAATTTTGTCGGGACAAATTCCTTCAAAATTTAGCGACGAATATTAGTGCTGTCGCTAAATCACTCAATTTTAGCGACGGAAAGCATATTTCCGTTGCTAAGTTTCTGTCGCTAATCTACATTTTTCTTGTAATGTTCAGGGTCAGTGAAGAGCTTCCAAATTCATTTTGCTAGGAGCATCCTGTTGAAAATCTTGTTTGATTTTATCTTCAAGCTCCCTTCTTTGGAGAGCAAACCTTAAACCATTTCACTTTAGTATTTAAAATGGATGTTGATTTCCTAGACTAAAGAAATTTCTTCATCATCTTTTCAATATATTTGATGAATTTATAAGGAAGGTATAGTGACAACACCAATATTTGTTGAGGTTTTTTTTGAAAAATTAAATGAATTTTATATAGATAATATAAAAGAGATACACGAGTACAATAGCTACTTCTACATACAGGAGAAGCTAAAAATGGCTAAGGCAAAGCCAACAGGACACTGTGGAAACATCATGAAAAATGTCAACGTTCACTAGGTGGAGGTAAGAAGCATTAACTATTGAGGATAGCTATATATGGTAAGGAAAAATTCTCCTCTCAAATGGAGTATTGTGAAGCTTCTAAATTAGGGCAATGGATGAATTCTTCATCTTCAAGCTGGACAACCAAGATAAGGAGATGAATCCTAATTAGGGTCATGAGAAAAGAGGATGATATGAGAGATACAATCTCATAGGCATTCTTATCTCCTCCAGGGAATTTGTCAAGTGATGAGGGTCTTGTGGAGGTTTGGTAGTTTCGACGCTGGATCATCCAATTAGGTATTTTAGTTTCTTCGTTGCTGCTTTAACTGTACTTTGTATCCTCTGCTTCTCTTTCATACATATGATTAGCTTCTGAGCATAGCTTCTATACACATTTAGTGAAGTTAGGATGGTTATGTTGCATGTCTGATTGAGGTTACGAAGTAGAATGAGTTCTTTGATATCATAGAGGATTTTAGATACGAGGACCTCTTTGGGCATGTTGGTTCCACCAAACCTTATGAGGTTTCTTTGCTTCCATAATCCATATAAACAGAGTCCTAGGGATAGAACTTGGATCTGTTTATTTGGGTCTGGAGGAATTATATGGTTTGTGAATTTTTGGATCACCTCTGTGATAATGTTTCCAGGATTTAGTCATAGGCATTTGTTGGCTATATATTCCCATACATTACTGCTATAAGAGCATGTGAACAAGAGATGATCTCTTGTTTTCATACAGATCTTGCATGATGACATGTTCTGTCCATTTATTGAGTGAATTCTATCAGTAGTATTTAGCCTATTTAGGATTGCTAACCATAGTATAAAAAAAACCCTTAGGGTAAGTACCTTGCTCCAAATACCTCTGTGCCATTCCACTTGTTGTTTCTTACATCTTAGAAGATCTCTTGTAGCCTTGTTTGTGAGTTTAAGGATGGGTTAGGTTTACCAGTAGAAAATGTTCATAGAGTTAGGATGGGGAAGATATGATGGTTGGAGATGTCTTAGGTTTTGAGGAAAATTCCAAGTGCCCTCTATGATCATTAAGCTGAGTTTAAGTCTGAGTGAGGGAGTTTGAGGACTGCTTAGATTGTCATAGTGATGTATGAGAGGTCCCAAACTAGTCCAGTTGTCATACTAAACATAAGTCAAGTTGCCATTCCCAATTTTACAAGAGAACCCTTCTCGGACTTTATCCCTCAATTTCAGAATCTGGTTGAGAAAATGAGACTATAAGACTAATTTCTTAATGCTCCATAGGCTTTAGCTCTTTCTTAGTTACCTTATAATATTCTACTTCCTGCTCTTGTATTAATAGCCCTTTAACTTTCCTTTCCCAACTCCTGCTTCACTTCAACCCTCTTACTTGTATACTCAGTTTATTCCCTGCTAAATTCCTATTAATCCCTCAGGTCTTCTTCTTCCTTTTGCTTCCTTTGTATTCTTTTAAACCTTTTTTGAATTTCTACACTCTCTCTCATTCCATTTGTACTTCTTTGCCTTTTTTTAGTAACTACGAAAATTGTGCTTAACATGTCCCCTGTTACCATTCTAACCTTAAACATTATCTCCTCCTCCTATAATTCTATCCCTTCCTTGATTGACCACACCTTGAATTCCTAATAATGCAAGCCATTATGTTTAGATGAAGCAACATCATAAATGAAAAGGATAAACAATGCTTGCATTTGTGTCCTAGTTGAGTCTAATAAAAAGCTTCCTAACAAAATTCCCTTGGTAAGGCTGGGTGATGAAAAAAACTCCTCGAAGATGAGGTCGTTGTCACTTATACCTGGAGACCTAGTGAAGTAGCTTAAAGACAAATCTGGAAGCCTATAAAGAAAAGGTTCAAAACTAGAGAATACTTGAAGTTAACTCATAATAAAGAAAAATGTCTAAATGAATGCACTTAAATGAGTTGAGACCACAACTCTAGAGAATAATACTCCAAAAGAGAATCAAAAGGAAACTTAAGGGATTCCTATTTTTAGTACACAAATAAATGTGTTAAAATTCTAAAGCAAAAGAAGGGGGAATTGAAGAACCAAGGCTGAATGAAGACATTCAACCCAAAATAATAAACCCTACATCACTTGAGCCAAATATCAGGGCTCCTGAAAAATTTGCTTAGGAAAGCTTTTATAGAATCATTAGAAAAAGCTCTAATAGGAAAATTAAATCCTCTACTAAATCTATCAAATGAGTATGCTAGCTTAGAACACAAGACGACTCAATAGTCTTAGCAAACAACAAATGATGTATGACATTATTAATGAATATAATTCCTTTTTTATAGACCTCTTAGAAACAAGGATCAAAATGCACAATAATGAGAGATCAAACTTTTTAAAAAGGAACTGGCACCTGCTAAACAATCATAAATAACACCAAAATGCTATAAATGTAATTGCAGAGATAATCCATCACAATTTGATGATTAGCTAATTTATCTCAATGTCAAAATGAAAAGTGGAAAAGTAAACTTCTCTATCACATTTGTATATGCTTTTAACCTTGCCTTCCAATACATCCCTCTTTGGAATAAGTTAAAGCACATAGAGGACTCCATGCAAGATCCTTGGCTAATTGTGGGGTGACTTTAATAGCTTAACACACCCTATAGAAGCAAAGGGTAACATCAACCTGAGGAATTACAATAAGGATTTAAAAAATTGCATTAGTTATATCCAAATTACTGACCTGAGTAAGAAGGGCATGTTTTATACCTAGAATAACAAGCAAAATAGGGAATGGTTTATTAGGAAAAAGTTGGATCAAACCTTGGTAAATGATAAATGCCTTAGCTACTTCCCTATAAGTATAGTCTATTTTGATAGCTTTTTCCTTTTATATCACACTCCTATCATCATTTAGAATTTATTCGATTCCCAAAAATAAAGAATACCATTTAGATTCAACAACTTCCTAGTTAGAGTTGAGAGATTTGAAAAGCCACTGTAAGAGGTTGAATCAAGAAGTTTAAGGACACAAATAGTTCATCTACAAGAGGCTGAAGAAGCTGAAAAAGTTCTCTCTCCAGATACTCAAAAAGCTAAAAGACTAGTCAAGAAAATTTTGGATAAAGCTTAATCTTCTCTCTACCTAGCCCTTCATAATCAAAATTTGATTGAAAGGAAAATTTGTGTTAAGAGTTTACACTGTAGCAACAAAGAATAATTTTTCCTTAATTAAACCAAGATTAAGAATTTTCATAAGTATGCAAGTAATGTTCTAAATGGATTTTTCAGACAGGGTCAATTAAGTGAACTTGTTCTCTAATAGGTACTCACACATATGTTTAAGTATCTCTATACTTTAATCTATAAAATCAATTATTTCCTTCATAAGGAAAAACATAACCTATTCTAGTCTTTTTACGTTCTACTAATGTTCAGTCTTAGTAGAATAATGAATAGAAACAATATAGGGATAATACATAAATGCAATATAAATATCATAATTATGAACTTAAAATATTTTTATTTGTAATGTATATTTATCCTATAGATTTTATCATATATAACTAAATATTTATAAGACAAAAAATTCCTTTAAATAATTATGTAATTAAACGACTGGCTATAGAGCATAAACTAACACCAATGCCTTCACTTCATTGCTTCGTTCTGATAAAGCTTTCAAGACAATACTTGTGCAGTAAAAGTAGTGAGGTGGTTTTTATAGGCTCTTTACAGGCCATTTTGTTCTAGTCTAAACTAACTAATTTAGTCTGTTGCGATGCCAATTTAATTTGATCAAAGGTAACTAATTTGGCATTTAGAGATAACATAATGGGTTCTTTGGACACCATATAAAGTGGAAATCAAATACAGAAGATAGAATTGGAACAAAGAGACAAAGAGAATACGATTGTGAGTTTTGAACGAAAGGGGTTTTAATGGTGGTTAAAAGTGACATGCTTATGATTATATACAAGAAAATGGATGCATTATTTTGGGAAGTTGAAAAATGAGAACGAAAGGAGTAAGTTGAGAAGGGAAGGGATTGTTTTTTTTTTCCCAAAGATTTAAAGTGGAAGTACATAATATTTGAAAATAAAGAAGCTTGGTGATAATGTTGTTAATAATGTATTAGATATCGGATTTGGTTTTAGTATATATCAACCAAAATTAATCAATATCAAATATCATTTCGTGCAACTTTTTAAAAATTATAAAATAGTGTATTGTGCAATATAATTTTTAATTTTAAATTAATCTCGACTAAAAAATATAATAATATAAATTTTAAATAATAATTATCTCTGTATTTCTATTAATATTACTTTTCATGTATTTCATATATAAACAATAATCACAATTAATATAAGAAAAAGATCGTTTAATTATCATAAAGATATAAAATTAAGAATAATATGAAATACTTAAAATGTTACAATTCACGTTATATGGTAAAGAATAATGACATTTAAACATCATATAGTAAGAATAATATAGGTCAATGACTCCATAAGCATTACAACAAGAGTTCATATAGAGGAACATGGCAAAATCAACATTACAACAAGAGTTCATGCTAAGGAGCATAGTAAAAAAGTGAAACCTAAAACAAAAACACTTACAATTAAAAATTTTATATTTATATTACATATATAGAATTTAACATGAATTAAAAACAAGTGAAATTAAAAGGAAATATATAAATGAAAAACTTGAAACTTTATTCAATGACATATCCACTCAAATTATACTGACTATAATTTTTATTTGGTTCAAATTCCTCATCATTAAAAAATTCTTATCATTATCTTTATTCAAATTTATTGTACCAAACCTTGTGTTAATACTTTATCATCTAAGATTATCTGTCAAGTCATTCTCATTTATGAAACTTGCTTCCTTAAAAACTCAATATGTTAAAAGATCGATATGGTCAGGGCAATTGGATTTATAGAAATACTTGTTCCATTACAAGTCCTAGTAAAAAATAAAACAAAATAATTAAGAAATTATAAGAAATATATTCAATTTAATAATGATAATAACATATCTTTCTTGAAGCTGTAAGTTGTATCAAACAAAGACCAAATTGTTCAATGTTTTATTTTCCAATCTTTTTCTTCTTTTGGATTTGATGAATTTGCATGTGCCCAATTCCTTTTACACCCAGTTGCACTTACATATTGACACATAATTTAAATTGTAAACCTTTACAATTCTAGAACATCACTTCTGAATTTGTCTTCCTAAGCAATTGCAAGACAATAAAAATATCCTTATAAACAAAATAAAGTGATGATTAATATCAAATAAGTAACAAAAGTAAAGAACACCTGGATTTTGTCTCTTTGATGTAGACATACCAAAATCACAACACGCATCCTTATATGCCTCAATTTATAAGTTAAAAAGATATTGTATCATCTCATATGAAACAATTGTTGTGATAATTAATATCATTCCCTTATTAACGTTCACTTTCTTTGTAAAATCTTATTTAAAATAGACATTAGGATTCAAAAATGCCTTAGCATCAAACAACGAAGAGTAAAGTTGTCTTTCCTATTTTCATTGATGATTATAAGATAACATTTGTATAAAGAATGATATTTTTCATTTTTGGTTCGACCTCTCTATAGTACCATCAAAATAACTTATTATTGATTTCTTGTCACTATCAACCAAATGAAGTATTCTTACTAAAGACTCACAAGCTAGGATGACAAATTAACACTGGAACTAAAATTCAAAATCTTTAAGTGTAATTCTAGAAAAATTCATTCTAGCAATAGACTTAGCATACTAAAATACAATCCATTTATCACTTGTAAACATTTGTATTAGCTCCTTCTTCATTAAAACAAAGCACTAAAATGATAGGAAATTAGTTGCAAATCTTGTTATGGTAGGACAACACAAATTCCAACTATTAGTGAAACTCTTTCTTTTCAAATTTAGAACTTATGAATGATTATAGATGAACTTAGTCACTTTTTTACTTTTTGCACAATTTCATCAATGTTATGAAAGTTTCTATGATCTCTTATATTTTTCAACATTAGGTTAATGCAATGTGCAACACAATGAGTCAAATAAAGAGAATTATACATGCTTTGTAACCTTTTTTAGCTACTTTATAAGTAGAATCATTGTTATTTTTATTCATAACTTCTTCAAATATCTTAAATAGATACTCAATATTTCTTACAAGGACAGATGCATCAATTACTTAGTAGAATAAACCAAACAATTGACAATAGGTTCAAGTCTTCTATTTTTTCAACTATTACACATATTTAAACGCCCTTAATTTTCTTAAGTCATTTTTCTTTCATCAAAATCAATTTGTATATCATAAGCAGAGCTACTCAAAAAATTACTTCTTTATTCATCAATTGATTGAGCTTTATATCATAGACCGTAATAGGCAATAATATCCACTATAGGCTAGTAATAATAAGATAAAGCAATATTGAATGATATACCTGCATCATACGACTATCTAGTCATTGTTATATCCACATTATGAGCTACTTTTTTAGATTATAGGGCACTAAGAATTAAAGTTTAAGCTTCAAGATTTGTTTGTAAAGCAAATAATTTAGACATATATCTTTTTCTCTTCCTCATATTTGGTGCAGCGATCTCTTCTTGTTATGAAGGAATACCATCTTCAACATTATCAATATCATCCTAACCATTGTAAAAATAACTTCCACTACCAATTTTGTAGATCACTCTTTGCCTTTTGTCTTTCTCATTATGATACTCTTCAAGTAAAGTCTACATATATCATTTCATATTACGTCTAACTTTCTTTCAAGACTCCATGTTGTCTTTAATCTCAGCTAAATATTTTTTTAATCTAGCAATTCCACCACCAGTCAAATATTTGTTACAATACAAACAAACAATATGGTTCTTCATATTAGGAAACAATCTGGTATAAGTCAAGCTGGATCATAAAATCTTCCTAAAGAGATTGAATTATCAATAGTACTTGAATTTCCTTCCATTTTCTATAAAAATAAATAATGATATATATTAAAATTAAATTAATAACTTTATGCCCAAAATAAAGTTTTTATATGTAGCATCATTACTTAATTAGAAAAATTCAATAATCAATTATAAGCATGTTTATCATACATCTTTCTTGTGCTAGTACACCTTGAGAAAATGACTTTACTGTATAAAAATAAAAAAGATCATCACTTAAACATTTGCAATTTTACATTTTGATGAGTAATGAGCATACTCTTTTAAATTAAGACATATCTTAAAAGCCATTTTCGTACAACTGTAGAGAAATCAAATTAATATAGGTTAAATGTAATCATGGAAAAATTAAATTACTTAAATCTTCTATTTCCAGTTCCCATAGAGTATTTTCTATTACGAATTTAACTACCCATAAAATAGGATAATGAATTGGTGCGTATCGTAATACTACACAAAATAAATTAGACCTACAACTATAGTAGTGATGAGTCTAGATCGATTCCACAAAGATTAAATCCGGTTACTTTTCTAAATTATAACTATATGTAAAATGAGGAGGTTTGGTTTGATACAAATTAGAAAAAAAAACGTAAAATTAAATATGTAAAAACAACTCAATCTAAACAATAACAAAGTGAGAAAATTTATTAACTGTTTGAAATCCAGTTCTTTGGTTTAATCTCGGCCTAAGCATAATTTCACATATGTCATTGAATTGTCGTCTTCACACCTCTCTTTAGACTATTAACCATGAATTGACAACATGCTCTATTAATTCTGGCTTTTCCTTAGGTTGTAGTTAATTAAGAAGAGCTTGTTAATTAACCTTAACTATCGGATAACCTAGAAATAGCTTTCTAAGTTTAATCAGAGAGCTACAATACGATTAAAAAAATAGACCAATCTGAGCAATAATCACACAAGCTCAGATTATTTAACTTATATTACATTATCCCTAACGATTTAATATCGTTAGTTGCCACATACGACTTCAATCACTACTATTTTGTATCGTATTCAAATTCTAGCAATAGGTTTTCATGAAAAATGATTAAATAGGGCATCAAATGCATTTTTACACAATACCCAATCATTAATCTCAAGATAACGTAATCAATCCAAAAAAGGGAAAGAAAATGATACACAATGATATATGTTTAAATGTGCTAATCGGTGTCGATTCCACCTCCGAACTAACATTGGGTAGGTTAGCCCTCCATCTTTTTCATCAACCTCCAATAATCAGTCGAGAATGTCTCCATCATTGTCAAAAACTGACCAGAATTAAAGAAGAATTAGGTTTGGTCATGTTTCTGCACACTTTCCATTTGTAATCTCCATGACTAAAGAAGAAGAATCAGTTGTTGTCCACTCCCCTTCTTGAAGACGAAGATGAATAAATAAAGAAGGATCAGGTCCGTCCACTCTCCTTGCTCCAGCCCTCATCAAGATAATTTTTATGTCATGAAAATGCCTAGTGCTATCTCGGTTTCATCTCATCCAGCCATCATCTTGGTGTAATCATCACACATTCTTTGTCTCAACCCTCCACTCACGTTTTTTTTTCAACCCTCCCCCTTCTTTGCTTCAGCCTAGCTGACACCTTATACCCCTCACATCATCCAAATGCTAGGTTTTTCTTTGGAATGGACAAGTGTCCTTTTCCAGCCACCCTCATATGCTTTAGTCGTGACATACACCATGTCCTTTTCATCTTTAATAACTAGGTTTTTAATGAGATAAATGGACAAGTGTCTTTTTTTGGTAACATTATGCATGTCTTCTTTTTTTGTCTCTCCATATTACAACCACATTTTGATTCTTCTTTTAGCAACCAACACACACACACTTCATTTATATTAAAAACTAGGATAAAATCATGTGATAAATGGATAACTAGCTTAATTATTTTACTAGTATAATTCATATTACAGCTATGGTCTTTTTAAATCAAAATGTTACACATACCTCCATTTTTATGCTCTATCTTGTCTCTTTTTGTTTTAATCTTTTTCTTCTTCTTGTTCCATAAAGACAATAAGCATGAACATTGAGAAGATGGCTCAATAAGTATGTTTTAAGGTCACTTTAGCTCCTTCACTTTTGAAATGTACCTAAAATCAAATATGAGTTAAAGTTAATATCCTAAGCATTTTAAGACATTAATCACTAAGTATAATGGATTAAATTTATCAACAATTAAGCACCTATCATAAATGTACATTTATTGGCCCCTGAATTTTTTCTTTAATTAAGCTTGATTTAGATAAATTATAAGGTCTTGATAGACTTGGGAGTTAATTATTATGTCTATGTTAGTCGGATTTATTTTATGGGTAAATTGAATTAAGGTAGTAAGATTATATAAGGGCATTTTTGGTAGTTCACTTAAGGATAAAGACCATAAGGTGTATAAGAGAGGGCAAAATGGACATTTTACAATCATTAAGGGTATTAAGGGATGAATCAAAAGGTGTTTTGCATTTGAGAGAAGAAGAAAAACTTGAATTGAGAGAGAGAATGAAGAGAGTGTTGTGGAGAAGAGTGGAAGGAGAGAAAGAAAAGAAAACAATCTAGGGTTCATCTTTTCTAAGCTTTCTAGAGATATTTTAAGGTTGTTCAAGAAGAGAAAAAGGTAGAGGAAGAGAAGAGCTTTCATTAGAGCAAGAAACTCTTCATTTGGTGAAGGTTCAAGGTAAGGTCTTACTTAATCTTTTGGATTTTTGGAGGGGTTTTAGTTTATGAAGCTTAGGAAATGCATGGGTTTGAGTATTTTAGAAACAATTTAGTGAATATGCTTTGATTGGATTCTCAATTAGAATTCCTATTGAATGGGATTTTTGTCAATGTAAAGGAAATCAAGAAGGGCAAGAGGAGCAAGAGGAGACACATTCTTAAACAAATTTTAAGCAAGGAATTCAAGGTGGGTTCATGTTTATAATTGAGTAATGAGCTATGATTATCTTTTCACATTTAAGAGCATTAAATGATTTCAATTGTTTTATAAATGTTATATTATTTCTCTTTGAATGATTGAGAAATTGCCATATGTTTAGTATATGAATTTCTGTTGATAAATTGTGAAATGGAAATGGAAATGATTTTTCGAAATATTTCATGCTCATGAAAAACATGGGTTTGAAATACGTCATTTGGGCAATCTGTTTTCAAGTCATGAAATATATATTATATGGGTTTGTGGTAGTCTGTTCTATTATGTCAAGTGCATTTTGACTTTATTAAAGGCTTCTCTCGCCTACCCGCTAGTGACACGAAGCTCCTTCTTGAACTCTTTCATGTTTACGACTACACAAGACCATTACGTGAGATTGCAATAGTACGTTCTGTTCATAACTACACAAGACCATTATGTGAGAATATGTTAGTACTTCTGTTTACAGATCTACCCAAACCTTATGATATTGAGTATTTTTTTTCAATGGTTTGCTTGTTTATGATTATAAACTTACTACCCACGAGCTTTTAAGCTCACCCCCTTTCTCCTTCCCATATTCAGGTGATGACCAAGAGATCAAGTAATCAAAAGTCAAGGCATCACTCCGATTATGCATATTTTTTGTATTTTAAGCTAGATTTTGTAAACACAAGACTTTAGTCACATTTCAAGTATCTTTTGTATTTTGGATTTTGTGAAATGATGTATTATGGCTTGAAATTCCCATTAAAGCTTTGTAAACTCTTATCTTTTGATTTTAATGAAAAATGATTGTGTTTTACTCATGATTCTCAAAGTTTGTATGTTGTATTTTTTTAAGTTTTTCATAAGGGTAAAATGTATGTTCTGACTTTAGGAGAAAAACAATCTTGATTTAGGCATAATTAGACAAAGTTGTCTACATAGAAGTTGTATCTTATCCTCTTAGCTTTCCAACGGTATATAGTTTGTAATTTTTTTACTTCTTATGAGAAAGTTATAGTCGTTACATGATAACAGGTGTTGGCAGTCTGCAGCATTATCTTTGACAGGTTTTCTGACTGATCTTCAGAGTTCGCCGCAGCGAATCTAAAAGTACACTACAGCGAATTTTTTCAGAAGGTTTTTCCTTCAAGTTTCGCTACGACGAAGTCCAAAAGTTGGCCGGGCAAACTTTTCCTAAGAGGTCTTTTCCTTCACCTTCAAAGTTTGCTATGGCGAAGCCAAGAGTTAGCCGCGGCGAATTCTTTTTGTCTAAAGGATTTTAATTTGCAATTTTGACCCTTTTGGAAGCAAAATCTCTCTTTGGAGTCTTCATGGAAGTTGTAGATCTAGAATTACTCTTCGAAACCATCCTAGAATGACCTTCATCTAACATCTTTACTGAAATTTATGCCTATTGTCCTAAAATAGGTACATCACCTAAAGGTTTTTTTCAAACCTGAATATGTTTGATTTTTTTCGCCATAACTTTGTCATCCGACCTCCAAATAACTTGATTCTTAAACCAATAGATTTTTTAACATATTTTGATAGCCTTTGGTATTAATTTGAAAAAGATTAATGTAAATAAAGTGAGGGATCTCTAATAAAAGGGTACTTCGGATGGACCCTGAGTGTTCGCCGCGGTAAAGCCACATGTTCATCTCGGCGTATTTTTCCATAAGGGCACTTGGATATTTTCTTCAATGTTCACCATGGCGAACCCGCCATGTTGCCTGCGAAATTTTTCTTTATTTTCTTGAATGTCTTCCACTTTTGCCTCGCATGATCTTCACTCGATAGTGCTCAGGTTTTATGACTCCGGATAGTTGGACTCCAGAAACGGGGTCCAACAACATTTATAAGTTTGTTATACTATTAGAAATATTCCTTTCCAAATTTTAATTTTGTTTATTTGCAATATTGTTTTCTAATGACAACAAAATAGGAATGCAAACATTTCATTTTTTAACTTAGCTATATATTATCCACTTCAATATAAGAAGTTAGTTTCCAAAAATCAAACTTAAAATTAAAAAGGGTCTCAATATTTTTGTTATTGTAGAAAAAATATTATGTTTAAATGATTTAATCATAGATTATATACTATTTATATGCAAACAATAATTCACGAATTATATGTTTTATATAAATTAATTAACAAATTAAAAATTCAAAGAAATAAATTTTGATCTCATTTTTATGATTATTAGAATACAAATAACCAGAAAAAGTTGATATTTGACTATATCTCTTGGGATTTTGCAAATAAATAAGACTCTTCTTGAAACCATTCACAAAAATCCACAATAGGAGGCATATATAAATTCAGCACACAATCTTCTTCGTAGTTTTCCATAATTTTAACTTAATTTTCCCTCACAAATCATAATAAAACTACTACATATTTATACTTTATACTATCGCAAAAGTCTTAACAAAAAACAATAGCAAAATCACAACTTAAGACTATATTTAGTTGGACGTAAGGTTTTTAATGGAATGATTTATAATAGAATAGAAAGTAAATGGATGTAATATTAGAAAATTATTGTTTGGGAGGGATGGAAGGATTCACAATCTAATATAGTGAAATATTGTTTAGAAGATGGATGAAATGAAATAAAATGTATGTATAATAATAATGAATGACTATTCTATCCTTAATAGAACAAAACATATGTTAATATATCAAAACACATATAAAAAATTATTAAGGGTATATATATTTATCATTTTACATTTAATTTTAAACCCCCAAATCGGAAGTAACTCATTTTTACTGTTTAGGTTGAAATAAGATGTAACGTGGAATTCTCTCGTTTCTTTCTATTCCATTCCATTTTATTATAAACCCTCTTCTTAAACGATAGAATAATATTACATTCAATTCTATTCCATTACTAACCGCCCTATTAAACATAACCTAGGTAAGTGATGGGAGAAAACAACAGAGGAGCAGCATGCGATGGGAGAGATGAAGCGTGCAATGGAGGAGTAGACAAAGGCAGAGTAGTCGATAAAATGTGAGCTACAACAATGGAGAACTGAAAAGAGGCGTACTAATAAAGAAGCATCGACAAAGGTCAACTGAGTTCCGGCCATGGACCACTCTCACCCTGCAATGCCTTCCCTCACCCACACTGCAAAAAAAGTCCAGCTGCGCGAGAGAGACGAGGACCCTCCTCCAATTTCCCAGCCTGAGTCCCAGCCTCCGACAAGTTATAGTGCAGCTGTCTCGGGCCCTTCCACCCAGGACCCCCATACCAATACCTTTACCTGGTCCGAAGATCCACCAATTGAATTAGAAGATGGCGACATTAACATGGTGCAAGGATCTCACGGGCTAGGACTTGATCTGTCGTCCACTTTCCACACTAAATTGGACACTCTCTGGGCACACGCGATCGTGATCAAGATGTTAGGCCGCAAGATGGGGTTCAATCTTCTCAGGGACCGGCTCCTCTCCTTATGGCATCCGCTGGGTTCCCTGAAATTTGTGGATTTGGAGAATGACTTCTACTTAGTGAATTTCAGAGAGGAACGGGACTATATCCATACCTTGACACAAGGTCCTTGGATCGTCGCCGGAAACGTGGTTTCGGTCCAACCGTGGACTCCGATATTTCGCCCATCCTCCGGCCGCGTCACCAACGTGGTAGCATGGGTTCGTTTTCCCGGCCTCCCAATTGCTCGTTACCATCCGGCCATTCTCACAGAGCTAGGTAATCTGGTTGGCAAAACTGTGAAGATAGATGAGAATACGCTTCTCACCTGTCGGGGTCGCTTCGCGGGGGTGGCCGTCACCCTGGATCTCAGTGTCCCACTTCGTTCGGTAGTGGAGCTAGACGGGGAACTCATACAGGTAGCGTATGAGGGTCTCCCACAAATCTGCTTTCACTGTGGCAGGGTCGGCCATGGCTCCGACACCTGCCCATCGCGCCTGACGCCTACACCCGTTGCTGGGTCCTCTTCGGAGTTACCCCCACCTCCAACGGTCGACGTTACCACCGTCGCTCCACCCACCAGTCCTTCGACATCAGATGCGTATGGCCCCTGGATGCAGGTGACACGCCGGGGCCGCCGGCCTACTCCTACTCCGTCCGGTTCTCGTCGTGACAGCCCGCCTCAAGGACGATCCGCTGGTCCTCGTGGTTCGAGGTTTGTGACTCTCCCCCACGATGCGTCGTCTGACACTCCAACGATTGATCCCCCAACGGTCGACTCTATTCGCCCCTTAGGTAGCCCCTTTTCGTCCTCTCCCGACCAGAGGCCTCCTCAGGTTACCAGCTTCTCGTCTAGACGGGACGCGAGGCAAACGAGGGGCTCGAGGAAAGGTTTGTCTGGAAGCCTCTTGAAGAACCAGCGGACGACGTCGTTCCCTCCCTCGTTGGGTCAGGCCATGGGCCAGCCCTCCTCACCCAGCCCAGCTGACCCTTCTCCCTCCCAGCAGCTAACCCCCATGAGCCGGACTGCTCCACTGGGCCCTGCCTCCATTCCTCTCCCCCAGCAGGCTCCCTCCAATGCCAGCCCACTTCCACAGCCCACTCCCTTGCCACAGCACCGGTCTTCGGCCCATAGTCCTTCCGAGCCCGCCTCGTCCCATGTGGCCATTTCCTTACCTTCACACGCGACCTTGGTCTCCCCGGATCCGACATCTCCTCTACCTCTCCCTGTGGGCCTGGCCCATGAGGACATGGATGTGGCTCATCCTAATCCCCCAGGCCCAATGGACACGTCGACCCTCCCCATTCCTATTCTTGAGGGTCCACCTCCCCGACCCAAGTCCTATCCAGCAGAGTGTCGGGGTTGAGTCAGCCTCTTCCGACGCCACGATGGAGGAACCCGGTCCCCCTCACGGGCTCCTTCCTAGTCACGATCCTATAGGGCTCGATGTCCAGGTTCTGACCGAGTCGAGTTCGGTCGCCTTCCTCCAATAGTTTTTATGACGATTTTTATCTGGAATTGTCAAGGAGCGGGAGGTCGGACATTCAAGCCCATTATGCGGAATTATATTCGTCTCCACAAGCCCCGCTTAATGGTCTTGGTTGAGCCTCGTATTAGTGGCGAGCGCGCTGGGAGTGTTATTCGATCTTTAGGCTTTCAGCATTCCTACCGGGTTGAGGCTTCAGGTTACTCTGGAGGGATTTGGCTGCTATGGATGGAGACTGTGAGCGTTCGCATTTGTCTTGTGCACCGTCAGTTTATACATGCTCGGGTTCAGTGGGATAACCAGATTTTCGACTTTACTGCTATTTACGCTAGCCCCACCTATGCGCTTCAAAAGTATCTTTGGCATTATCTGGTCCATCTTGCCCCGCACATCACCGTCCCCTGGCTTATGGGAGGGGACTTCAATGCTAAGCTGGAAAGTGCCGATAAACGCGGGGGTTCCCCCAACCAGCCTATTATTAACCCGCTCTTCCGAGATTGTATGCTTCAATGCAACCTCCAGGACCTTGGCTTTTCCGGTCCGCGATTCACTTGGAAGAGGGGTC
>JANSVB020000080.1:619384-633820 GCA_025504935.2 Erythroxylum haughtii
AAAGCAGACGAAAGCAAAAGCAGACGAAAGTTGTGCAAAAGTAGACGGGAGTAAAAGCAGACGATGGAAAGCAGACGCCTTTTGTTTTATTAATAATAAATATTTTCATTACAAAACTGTAACTAAAGAAGATTAAGATACATGTAAATACACTTGCTTTGCAGGGAATTATATTTACATAACTCCAAAGTTGGATTCCTCGGCTAGAGTAACAGGATCAAGATTCATATCTGCCTCAAAATTCTTTAATGAGTTTATAGATTGGTTTACCCTTTTAGGGGATGTAGATGAAGGATTCATGTCAGTTTCATCATTTGTCCTCACTTTTGGTTGCAGAGTTGGTGAGCTTAAGTCCATAAAGGGGTCAATATTAGAAGATGTCAATAATTCATCATGCCATCCAATCTTGAAAGTTTTGCCAGTAGGCCTCCATTGTTTATTGATGGTATCAGGGCACTAGGGGTATAGGACAGGAATCTCAAAACATTTGGGTTCACTTTGTTCATCTAGCTTGAGCAGAGGTAGTGTATTAGGTAAAACAAAGTGTCTGTCCACTTCAATACAATTTTTTTATGTAACAAATTATCTCCATATAGGTGGTTTGAGTATCCATTCAAATCGATTTACCGATGGAGGTAACCAAATAACTCAAGCCATCAATAATCCAAAATTTAAGTGGTATGTTATGGAACTGAACCAAATAGGGAAGATGTTTATGCTGCCCCTATTGCATTCCAAGGTTGGTTTCCATTTATGTAAGAACAGAGGTTGGCCTCCTACATGCTAAGGGCCGAATTCGATGATTTCCTATAAATATTGATCAGAGCTAAACTTAAATAAACTATTGCCATCCTCCATAAGCATAGCATTCTCCATGCATTTTTTACCCCATCTTGCTTCAGCCTAAAGTTTCATTATTGGGAAAACTGGACGTTTGTTCCAAAAATATCCAACCATCAATGAAGACCAAATGACAACTCCAACTTGCAATAAGTCATGGGGGGAGTAAGAACTCTGTTTTGCAACACATTTGAACGTGTTTTAGCTTACCTTAAGTTGGGTATATAGTTTATTTCTCCATGCATTTTTTTATAATAAAAGCTTGCTTAGAGGTCTTAGCTTCTGCAACATCTTTTGAAGTTGGTGTTATTGGATCCTTATTTTGAGCAGTTGCAGCCAGCGATTGAAAGACTAGTGTAGAGGGCTCAGCTTCTGCAATTTATGGTGAAACAGGTTTTGTTGGCTCCTTACTTTGAGCAATTGCAGCCGGTGGTGGAAAAGCTGCTAAATCTAGGAGGGGAGGTGCCTCTCCATTCATCACTAAAGACTAGGCTTGGATAGAACTACTCTCAAGAAGAGGATCAGAAGGAGGATGAAGGAAAACAGTACTCTAGGTTGTTGGTGGGAACCATTTTTTTATTTAAAATTTGGGGAGGGGGGAAGTTAGAGAGAGATTAGAGCAAGTTGGGTTATTCTTCTTTAGATTTGAAATTGAGCATAAACAATAAATTTCACAAGTATATTTCATTAAATCAAGTATGTAAAGTTTAACAAATAAATCAAAAGTAATTCCTAAAAAAGGAATTTAGCAATCCATAGATGTTACTATATCCAAATTAATCATTAATATCTAACAACAACAAGGAAATAAGAAAAGGGTAGAGAAATGAGTCTGGATGTTTTCTCTTCAATGCCTTGAGTTGGAAAATCTGCAGCCTTGTTCTTCAGAATTTTGTTATTTTGATCTCTTGTTGTTTTGTTTTCGTTGCCTTTAAGTGATATTTTCTCTTCTTTATATACTTTTGAGTCTTCTAAGGTTTTATCTAGGTTTGTCCATGTGTTTATCTTCCAAAAATAGCCTAAAATTTAAAAAAAACAAAAATTTTATGACTTGGAAAAACTCCACACACGATCATGCATAACACTACTCCAACCCTCTAGCACGATTATGCTTCCCCGTCTATGTATGATCATGCCAGAAATTATTGTCCAGCTTTTTCTTCATCTTTTCTTCACTTTTTCTGTCTCCACTCATCACCAAACACATCAAACAACCCTTGAAATATATAATTTAGATCAAATTCTTGCCTTAAAATATAATCAATTAAATAAATCACACAAAACACTAATAAGGACATAAATCTAAGTGTTAAATACATGATTATCATCTAAGAAAATACTGAAATTAAACTGTAACACCTAGAAAACACTCTATAATTTACACCTAGTAAATAAATTCAAAGAGGCTTACTCACACAAATATAAGAGAAAGATGCTTAAATGATTGAACTTTTTTATGTTAAAACCATTGAGAAAACAAGTATTTATAAAGTTTTAACACCCTTACTAATTGTTGTAGGCAAAAACCAGTCACTATAATGACTAGTTGCTGATCACCGGTCGACCAATATAGAATATTGGTTTGTGTATTGAGTGTACAAATTCACAAGTAGTTAAGATACTAGTTGACCAGTAGGCACATTGGTCGACAAATGTATCAACCAATATTACATCAAACTTTTGATATTTCAAATTTAATAACTTTAACATATATTGATCAACCTTTAACCTATATAGGTTGACTAATCCTCACAAAAAAAAGGTTTTTACAACTTAAAATGCTTAAACCAATTTTGGTTGGTGCAATTATGATTTAAATATTTTCCCAAAATGTTCATTAAGGAGTGTTTAAAAAATGATGAGATTTTTTAATTTAAACAAAAAAACTTTAATACCTTTTGATGAATGAAAAGATTTATGTAATAAATTAAATAAAATATTTATACGTAGTGAGCCTTTGAGATTATCACATTAAAAAAGTGAAATTTCAATTAATAATACAAAATATAAAATGATCTCGATGAGCTTTGATTTTCTTTTGTTCTTAGTTTGAATGTAATTTCGAGAGTTGCAAACTTTAAGTTCTTTTTATCATCTTCATAAATTATCTTATTAAGTTTACATCTTTATTCTATTCTTATATTAATTTTTATTAAAATTATATACTCATTAGTAGTAATTGTGTTTTGTTATTATCAAAATATTAATTAAAACCTTCTTTAATTTAAATTTTTTAATTTGACTTTTTTTAACTTTGAACTTAGTTGTATCTTAACATCATTTTGTTACCTTTAATGTTGATGGATCAAAGATCCATCCTAACATTACATTCATCACATGTTCACTTCTTACAAGTCATGGGTTTATTTTGGGTTATTGAACTTTTCCTGCACTTGATTGAAAATTGTATGCAATAGTTATTTGTTTTATTTTGGTTTGACTCTTTCAACCATAGTCTTGTTATATCCTAACATTATTTTGTTTCCTTTTCTATTTTAGGAAGTTTTTAATTCAAATGTCCTTTAAACTTCTAAAAAATATATAATAGGAACATTGTAACCTATGAAAAAAAAAGGCATTTGTACCAACATCATTGAAATATAAAGTCTAAAATTAAAAGAGAGACATTGAGTGAGAGACTCCATCTTCTCTCTTGAAGCAACTATAGGTAAGTTTGGAATGTCACTCATTTCTCTTTGATTTCATCCCATTTGCACTACGATTCCTCCATTGCACTCCTTACTGCCCATCAAATTCTAGATATTAGCTTCTCCTTTTTTGCAGTGGTGGAGGAACTGGATCGGATAAAAGAGGGATTGTAGTTGTAAGTATCTAATGAAACTGTCGCTGGAATTAAGATCTCATTCAAAGAGAAAGATATCAAATATCTGGAGCACACTTTCTTGCTTTTGTCTTCTACACCAGGGGCATCTTAGACCTTTCCACTAAACTCCACACTGCCGCCTATTTTCCTAATCATTTTTTATAACCAACTTTTGACAGAATACATGTTGTAAAGCTTCATTTTTCCTTTTCATGTTTAAACCATCACGATGCTCCATGTAACTCTACTCACCACCTTTGATTTTCCACCTTTTCCATTCCTTACCCCTACCTCCACTTCCACTCAAAATACTTTAGACACATTCCCATCCTCAGTTACTCCTTATGCCTAGAAAACTTGGAAATAAGTGGTAAAGGATCATATGCCCTTAACCCTATCTTATACACCACCCCTGGAAATGGATGAAAAACTTATGGTTTGCCCTGACCTTGAGGTACTGAAGGAAGGAGCATGTAGCTAGGAATCTTCTTTGACCAACGACTAATTTTTCCAATAATATCAAGATGGGCCAACAAAATTTGAAAACATAAGGACTAATGGATGTTCTCCTCTCTGAAGACAATTTGATTCTATTTACCTTCTCTTCAATCTTTGAACCTCAAAAAGTCCTAGAAGAAGGACCATGGCATCCTGGTAACCAACTAATATTTCTACAAACCTAGCAACCTAGCTTAAGACTTGAAACCATTAAGGTCCAATGTATCCCACTTTAGATAAACTTCCACAATGTCCTTGAATATTAGACAACCCATAGGTTAAGGTCCTCAACTAGCTACATTAGACGACTGTTATGCATGGATGAACATACTGCCAAAAAGAAATGAATAGGTTATGTAAGGATATGCATCAGTGTGGAACATTCCAAAGATCTCCTAGATGAAACTGTGATTATGAGACTATAGGAAGATGATAACTTATGGGCAGATAGCATAGCCATTTCTTACCACTGGAAGCCACCCTTTAAAACTCCAGGTAAGACTTGGAAACCAATAAAGAAAACATTTACAATTAGAAGCTATAAAGAATTTATGGGGTAATAGAGGAGGTTCAACCTCTAGAGACCATGGAGAAACACAATCCTATATTGCTAGCTACATAAACTATAACAATACAGGATGGTACTGTTACATTGTCAATCCCTGAGCCTTTTACCACCCTTGAAAAAATCAAGGATCAAAATAATGAGATGTAGAAGGAAGGAAATGATGAGCAGAGTTTTGATTTCAACGATCAAATTTTGTTGCACAATGCAAATAGGAAAAATATAGGGGTATATGATGCAACACTTACAACCCAAAAGGAAGACAATAAACAATCACTTGCCACTACTGCTACTTTAGAATGTCTAAATCACCCTATAGAAGAGCTAGCAAATGTTAATACCAGAGTACCTAGTACATCACATGTCCCTGCAACTTCTATTGGAACTAAAGGAACTAATGATGTTGAAGGCAATGCCAAATTTCGAATTGTGGAGAGAAGGAGATCAAAAGGGGTAAAGGAAAATGATCCAGAAACCAAACCCTTTAATATGTCTATAGTTACATGGAATGTTCGAGAATAAATTGTCCCACTAAGCTCTCAACTTTAAGGGAATTTGTTTTTAGGGAGATGCCTCTCATTATTGGTTTGCTTGAAAATAAAATTAGAGTAGAAAATCCTGCCAAAATGGAAATTTATGGTTTCCATTGTCACATGCTTATAAACCATAATCACCGTGTTCTTGGTGGAATTATTATTTGCTATAAGAAGGATGAGATCAAAGCAGATTTACTAGACTCTACAGATCAAGCTATACACCTTAACCTCTTTTTCATGGAGGAGCATATTGACTTGAATACATCATTTATATATGCAAGCAATTTCAGATTTCAGAGAGAAGCTTATGGAACAATATCAAAACTATCAATAATAGCGTAAACCGTGGATCATCTGTGGAGATTTCAACTCAACCTTATACACTTCAAAATCTTAGGGACACTACAACTTAAAGAACTACACAACTGATACGAAAGAATGTGTAGAGGAACTAGGAGTGACTGATCTCAAGTTTGTTGGACACACTTTCACTTGGGCCAACAAAAAAAATTCTGATTGATATATTAGGAAGAAATTGGATTGTGCCTTATTTAATGACATTTGGCTCAACAAATTTCCTAATAGTATTGCTAAATTCAATGATCCTCTCTTTTCAGATCATACGCCAATTGTTGTTGACAACTTGTTTTAGAAAATCATTAAACATCATCCCTTTCAATTTAACAACTTTCTAGTGAATATACCAGGGTTCTCTAAAGCATATAAACGAGAGGCAGAACAATATTGTCAAGGGACCAAACAATTTATATGTGTTCAAAAAATGAAGATCCTTAAACAGGAGCTAAAAGTGCTGAACTTTTTACAAGGATCTACATTTTTTGCGATTAACTCCTCCAAACTAAAACTCGAATACATCCAATCCATAATTGCTTCAAATCCTACGGGTCAACTACTATTGGATGGAGAAAAATTGATCTTGTCTCAATTTATGCAAGCTATGCACAATCATAAGTATCTTTTACAATAAAGAGCTAGAGTGAGTTGGCTGAAAGTTAACTCAATTCTCATAAGGAAAAATTGCAACAAACTATACTCCATTGTCTCCAAGGAAGGCTCAAGGCTTTAGACACATCAGGAAATCCAAGAGGAAGTAGTCAAGTATTTTGAAGCCTTGCTTGGTAGCCCTAGTCCCTTAATTGTCTCTTTGGATGATCTCAGAAAAATCTCACTCAAACAAGTCTCACCTTTAGATTTGGATTCTTTTAATAAATGTGTGGATCAAATTGAAATTGAGAATACAGTATTTGGAATGGCTAATTTGAAGACCTCAGGCTCTAATGGTCTTAACAACTATTTCTTTTAAAAATCCTAGAGCATCATTGGAAACTTCGTTAAACAAACATTCCATAAGTTCTTCTCTAAGGGAGTTCTTCTTAAGGAGATTAATAGAACCTTTGTTTTCTTGATTCCCAAATGCTCTAAACCCTCAAAATTTGATGAATTCGGACCTATAACATGCACAAATTTCCTTTACAAAATTATCTCCAAAATTCTAGCAACTAGATCGAAGAAAGTACTAACCCCTTTGATCAATGAGAATCAAGGTGCCTTTAGAAAAATTGAGGATAATATTCTAATAGTACAAGAGCTCATAAGGGTTACTCTAGATCCACTCACTCTCTAAATTGCCCAAGAAAGATAGACTTCTACAAAGCCTATGACAGTGTGAGCTAGGACTTCCTATGGAAAATGAAGGCCTGCAGGTTTCTAGACATATTCATTCAATGGTTAAGGGAATGAATATCTTCTGCTTCATTTTTAGTACTAATCAATGGCAATCCTACCAAATTCTTCAAAGCAGTTAGAGTGATAGACAAAGGGATCCCTATCCCCTAACTCTTCATTCTTTACATGGAGACTTTTAACTTCAATCATCAAACAAGAAGTGCTCCTCAACTCCAATTTCAGACATCATGCAAAGTGCAAGAAAACTGGCTTAACTAACCTTTGTTTTATAGATGAACTCCTTTTATTTTGCACAGTAAAGATGGAATCCATTCAAACTTACATGAAAACTCTCGACATTTACAAGTGCTTTTAAGTCTACAAATAAACCCAAATAAGGGTCATTTCCTCCTATCCAAAAGTGCTAATGCTTTGAAGCCTCTCATCTTTCAAACAATTGGACTGAAGTTCAAAAATCCACCCCTTATGTATCTGGGTTTACCTGTCTCAACTAAAAGGCTCAACATCATGGAGTGCACACACGATCTAGAGAAAATTCAAAAGAGGATCAACTTATGGGTAAATAAATTTCTCTCCTATGCTAGGAGGATGCAACTCGTCAAATTGGTGCTTAATTCATTACATATGTATTAGATCTCCCACATTTTTCTCTCTCAATGCATAATTAAATCGATTGAAAGGCTACTCATGCTAAAGGATTTTCCAAAGTGAAGAGGGAAGGTAAATGTTTTCCTAAAGAAGAAGGTGGATTGAACATTACTCCAATCAAGACCACAAATCATGCTTTGATTCTTAAAAGATTCTGGTGGATACCAACAAATAAAACTTCACTTTGGATAAAATGGCTACATTTTTACTTCTTCAAAGCTAAAAGCATACGGAGAATTAAAGCAAAATGCCTCATACTCTCTCTTTCTCAACCAACTTTTGAAGCTACAAGATAAGGTGAAAAATCAAGTCTCATGTATACTCAGGAATGGTAGATTGATATCTCTTTGTTATAACAACTGCTCGGGCATAGGACAACTCATACAACATTTCAACAGCTTAAACTGTCCACAAACCTCATCTCTCAACATAAGACTTAGCTTCATGATTAATGATCTATCCTGGCATTTCCTTCACAGCCTGAGACACTTATAGCCTACTTATCCACCCAACCCAAACTCTTTTGATACCTTTTACTGGCAAGACCAACCCATCCATAAATTTACCAATAGAAGCATCAAAGACCTATTAAGAAGAAGAAGAAGCTCCAAGGTAGTTTGACATAAGATCGTATAGAGTAAGACTTTAACTCCAAGAATATCCTTTATATTATGGTTAACAATCCAAAATAAACTCAATATATCCAATAGAATGAAATATTTGCAAGTGGACAAAACTTGTCTGATGTGTTGGGTTCATATGGAAACAAGAAATCATTTCTTTTGACATGTCCTTTCAACAGCACCATATGGAATCATATCACAAGGAAATGTCTATGGGTTGATACAAGGAACTCCTTCACTATTATTACATAAAAATTGCTCAACCTGACAACTCACTCTAATTCAAACAAGATGATTCATATCCTGTCCTTGGGGCTTTATATATATGTATTGTGAAAAGAGAGAAACTTTAGAAGGTTTGCAAACAAAAATTCCTCCAAATAGTCCATGATTACAGAGATCTTCAGGGAACTCGAGGAGTTGTCTCAACTTAAAAATCTCAACCAGACCTACAACACAAACATCTTATCCTCATTTAGGTATGACAATTTGAACCGGGCTTGACCTAAGTTGATCGGACAATAGGTCAAATTTCTTGGCCTCTGCCTAACTCAACCAAGCATGTGACTAGATTGAGAGAGACAACACGACGTCGTTTTTAAAATTTCTTTTAAAAAATTAAATCAAGCCAACCCAATCCTTTCTGCCTTCGGCCCATTGGGTCATGGGCCTGGCCACCCCACCCCGCCCATTGCGATCAATATCCTCATTGAACATTTAGCTCACTAATCTATTACAACTTGGTTGATTATCTTATTATAATCTTCTATTTTGTTTAGTTCTTACCCCTTACATACCCTTACATACATGATTATAGGCACTACTTTTGCCATTTTATTATCTTGACTTAATTGTACTACCTTCTCGATTCTATTAATTTAGATTATTATTTTAAAAAAAACTTATCACAAAAAACAAAGTGAACAGTAAAACATAGGGATGTCAATGACCTAAGTGAAGTTTGACCGTGACTTTGAGCAACCTGACCAATCTTATATATATATATTTTAAAAAGTCAAAATTGATAAAACGATGTCAATTTTGAAATTATGGTCAAGCTATTACCTGATCTGGCCCGGCCTGATTTTGACCAAAATTGACTAGGCCTCGAGAGGGCTGTTACATCCCTAGCACAGCCCAGTCCATACACATCAAATTAATACGTTCCAAAAGCGACAGCGTTTGGCATCTAAGTTAAGAAGCACATTTCTGGTACCTGCTTCTCAAGCTCAAACCGAAACATGGCAGCTCTAATGAATTCCTGCCAATTCGCAACCATCCTTCGCACTCCACTTCCCCATCACCGCCACCGCCAACGCCACCAATCCGCCATCACCTCCTCGTCATCGTCCTCATTCACACCCTTGAAAACTAGGGGAACACCTTTTTCCCTGAATATTGCTGTGAACCGACCTAGGGTTTCGGCTTCTGCTTCCGCAACACCCACTCTTTCACGTTCCACCAACTCACAACCACTCCTCATCGGCTCCACACGAACCGTGACCACCATCGCAACTTTAACGTTCTCTCTTTCGCGCATATTCTGCAACTCCCTAGTCAATTTTGTTCAAGGATTCTCGATCCTCCCTGGTTCCAATCAATTGGCAGCCTTGCAATGTAATTTGGCACATTCAATGGGTCCCCTCTTCTTCGCGGCGCTTAAGGACCGACACAGAGGGTATTTGAACACTCCGTTAACGGTGGTGGCGGCGGGTTTAGCCAAGTGGCTCGACATTTACAGTGGGGTTTTGATGGTTAGGGTTTTGCTTAGTTGATTTCCTAATATACCCTGGGACAGACAACCCTTGTCGGCTATTAGAGACCTTTGTGATCCCTATTTGAACTTGTTTAGGAACATAATTCCTCCTATTTTTGATACTCTTGATGTGAGCCCTCTTCTGGCTTTTGCGGTTTTGGGGACGCTGGGTTCGATTCTCAATAGCAGCAGAGGAATGTAGTGGAGAGGTTGGTGACGACTGACGATTTCGGAGACAATTTTATGGAGTAAGCGTCTTACTTTAGATTATATGTTGCTCTGGGCTCAATTGTCTTGGGGCATCGATGTGTTTATTGTATAAAATTCTAGTTGTGGTGTTAGTCATTGACAAATTCATAGTGAGTTACTCTCTGGCTTCTTTAGTCTGTTTCTTTAAGTTTCAAGTGGAAGATTGATAGATTTTGTTTAAAAGCATGTCGTGTATTCTGCCAAAATTGAACTGCTTTGCTTTATTTAGGCACGTATCTCAATATGCATTTGGTCTTCAATCCTAGTCTATAAATCAAAGAAAAGCCTATGCCTATGGTTTCCGGGTGTATCTGGGCATCTATAGAAACATTATGAACTGGGTTAAACTAATAAGGTGACGATCATGAGCCGTTTATTGCCTGTGAAATTTTTGTTAGAAACATTGCCAGAGAATAAAGAAAATGTTTTGTTATGCTATATCAGCAACTGAGATATTAAGTCTTTTAGATTTGGTATGAATGTTGCTATCAGTCTCAGACATCTTTTCTTATCGTATGCATCTATGCTGTTCGTCTTTATGGCTCTATGGTTCCTTTTGGATATTTTTTTACTACTTAAAAATCACCAATTGATATGGTATAATAATTCTTAATTCGATTTCCACTGGAAACTTGAGCAATCACGTTGCCAGAACCAATGTTTTTGTTTTTGTTTTTTTTAAGGAAATGAAATGAAATAATAAATAGAGAAAGTTTTACGGAACAAATAGAGGACGCAGGGAGTACCTTGACAACCTCGCGTGACAAGTAAGTATTAGAGACAACTAGAACCGATGTTGCGTTTAGGATTCTTGGAAGTTTACGGGTTATGATACAGCATTCTAATTTCAAGAGTGTTAATCTTTTAACTTATTCGCTGGTCGTATATACCGTTTGTAATACTATCCCAATCAGTGGATGAAACTCAGTCAATAATGCTGAAACTTTTGAAGGCATGCAATTTAGGAAGGAAAATAAACACGAAATTATAGATTAATTTTATAATTAATCAATATAATTGATTAACTATAGGATTGTAACATACTATATTCAATAATTGTATAGATAAATACTTAAAAATTATAGAACAATTGAATTTATTGTTTTTTTTTGTGAAGCGAAGCGACAGAGGCATAGAGGACTGACTAATGTTATTTCAAATCCTGATTAGCAGAAACCCTTATTGTTCTTAATGGGATCACTGTATTTAAGATTGGCTAGCAATAGGGCTTTCTGTACACTGCAAAACATAGGTCAAGTATCAATTGATAGAATTTTATCATTAATTTTATGGACTAGTGTAATAAACATAATTTTATACAACCCCCGATTAATTTGATTTAATTTGATGTCAAGATAATTGGGCTTGGTAATTCTCTCAAACGTGTCATTGGGCCTGTGATCATGGGTTTGCTATGATGAGTGGGCTTGACTTATATTTTGCGGTACACAGGAGGCCCTATTGCTAGCCAACCTTAAATACAGTCGCCCCATTGAGAACTATATGAGTTTTTACTAATCAGGGTTTAGAATAGCAGTAATCAATCATCTGCGTCTTTGTCATTTCGCTTTACAGAAAATAACAATAGATTCAATTGTTCCACAATTTCTAGATATTTGTCCATATAATGTTTCTTTCCAATAATAGCATTAACATCATCATGTTGTCGGTTAAAACTAGAAGAATTAGCAATTAGCATAAACAATCTATCACACATAATTGCAGAATCAACAACAGCATAATTATAGTACAAAACAACACCATTATTGATTATATGAAAAATTTTCTATGTTGTGGTATAAACGGTTGGGACATATCTTTAAGGAAAGAATAGAGAGGTTGATTAAGGAAACTATTTTGCATGATTTGGACTTCTCTGATTTTGACACTTGTGTTGATTGCATAAAAGGGAAGTTTACAGCTAAAGTAAGAAAGGAGAAAATGACTAGGAAGGAGGAACTATTACAGATAATTCACACAGACATTTGTGGACCCATTACTCCTATTTCCATGGGAGGCTATAGGCACTTCATCACCTTTATTGATGATTTTTCTCATTATGGTTGGATTGAATTGTTGCATGAGGAATTTGAATCATTGGATGCTTTTAAGTCAATGAAAAATGTTATTGAATTGCAACTTGGTAAGCAGATCAAATGTTTAAGATCTGATAGAAGTGGTGAGTATTATGATCGGTATGATGAAACAGGAAGAAACCCTGACCCTTTTACTAGATACTTGCAGGATTGTGGAATTGAGGTGCAATATACTATGCCTGGCACTCCTCAACAAAATGGGATTGCAGAGAGACGAAATCATACTCTCATGGAGATGATTAGGTGCATGCTTAGTCACTCCACCTTACCAGAGTTCTTGTAGGGAGATGCTTTGAGTATTACTATTTATGTTCCAATCATGTGCCTAGTAAGTCTGTACCAAAGACTCCTTTTGAGCTTATATTAGAAAGAAGCCTAGTTTGAAGCATTTCCGTGTTTAGGGCTATAAGGCTGCGGTAAGGACTTATAATCCTCAGTTGAAGAAGCTTGATCCTAGAACTATTTCAGGTTATTTTATTGGTTATTGTACTGGCTCAAGAGGTTCAAGATTCTATTGTCCCAATCACACTACTAAAGTCATCGAATTAGATCGGGCTATCTATTTTGAAGGAGACATGGAACATAATGAAAGGCATGAGTCTCGTGTTGTTGATTTCATAGAGGATCATGTTATTGGTCCTACACCTATTGTTTTTCATCATGAGGCAATTCAGTCTCATCTGATTCATGATGATATTGTTGATCCAAGAAATGATGTTAAAATTCCTCAATAGGTTGGCATTGATACTCAAGTCCCAGATGTGGTTATAGTTCCACCTAGGAGATCTACAAGGATTCCTAAATCCATTGAGTCTTCTAAATTCCGAGACTATTACATTTACTTGGAGGAGCATGAATTCAATTTAGTTGAAGACTCAGATCCAATTTTTTTTAGGATGCCATTTCTAGTTCTCGTAGTTCACAATAGTTGGCAGCCATGGAAGATGAGCTGGCTTATATGAGTATGAATGGCATTTGGGATTTGGTAGAATTACATAGTGATTATAAAACTATTGGGTGTAAATGTGGAAACGGGGCCCAGCAAAATGGGTCTTTAAGCCTAAACATGATGCTAGAGGTGAGATAGAAAGGTACAAAGCCTAACTTGTTGCAAAGGGGTATAACCAGAAGGAAGGTATAGACTATAAAGAGACTTTTTCCCCGATCTGTACTAAAGATTCATTACATATTGTGATGGCTTTGGTTCCTCATTTTGATTTGGAGCTCCATCAAATGGATGTGAAAACTGCTTTCATAAATGGTGATTTGTATGAAGATGTGTTCATGAATCAGCCTGTTGGTTTTGTTAAGAAAGGTTAAAAAAACATGGTAACCAGTTTCCTCAAAATGATAAAGATAAGTCAGAGATGGAAAAGGTCTCATATGCTTATGTTGTTGGCAATCTTATGTAAGCCCAAGTTTGTATACATCCTGATATCGCTTTTATTGTTGATGTACTTGGGAGATACTTGAGCAACCCTAGTGTGGGTCATTGGCAAGCTGTGAAATGAGTTTTGAGATATCTACAAGGTACTAAAGATTACATGCTCACTTACAAGATGTCTAATCACCTTGAGGTGATAGGTTATTCTGATTTTGATTATGGTGGTTGCCTTAATGATCACAAATCCATATTAGGATATATCTTTATGCTTGCTGGAGGAGTTATATCTTGAAAAAATGTTAAACAAAAACTTACAGCAACTTCAAATATGGAGGCAGAGTATGTAGCTTGTTACGAAGCTACTCGACAGGTAATATGGTTGAGAAAATTCATTTATGAGCTTCACCTTGTGGAGAGTGTTTCCAAACCTTTAACCATTTACTGTAATAACTCTATTGTGGTAGGCTTGTCTCAAATATGCAAGAACTCCAAGCGGTCGAAGCATTTTAATACAAAGTATATGTTGTTAGAAAGAAGGTTAAGGAATTTCAGACCGGTATAGAGTATATGCCCACCAATCTTATGGTGTGTGTTGGACCCCAAACCTGTTTTCATGATATTATTAAGTATGGATTATGTTAATCGTATGATTTATGGTATAATTTGATTTTTCAAAGTGTTAGTGGAAAATTAAGCTAAGTTTGAGTTTA
>JANSVB020000080.1:645893-660735 GCA_025504935.2 Erythroxylum haughtii
TGCTGGACTATTAGTTTATATTCTGTTAGTTCGTTAGAGGTGCTGACAACCAATCATTAGGTTGTCAGCTAACAGAATCTGTTAGTAGCCACATATTCTAGTATAAATAATACATAGGAGGAGAGAGAGAGGTATGAAGGAATGTCGTATGTATGAGCCATAGGCTGGAGGACTGGACCTCGAAATCCAATTCATCAATTGTATTTTGCTGAGAATTAATTCCAGAAGTATACAATTTCCATACCTTGTTCCTGTACTCTATCAGAATCCTTTTAAGATAGTTTTAGGAGTTTAATCAAGGAAACCTATTGATTTGGTTCCTCTACCACAAACAACACGAGTTAGTGTTGAAGCTAAAAGTTTTGCACAACACATGAGGGACATCTTTGATAAAATACAATGAAAGAGAACAACTGGCAATTTGTCTTATAAAAAATGTTAATCCACATCGTCGATTGGTAGAATTTAATGAAGGGGATATTGTGATGGCTAGGATTTGTTCAGAGCATTTTCAAAAAGAGAAATATAAGAAATTTCATTCACGAAATGCTGGACCTTATAAGATCATCAAGAAGATAGGTGCTAATGCTTATGTTTTGGAATTACCAAGTGATATGGGAATAAGTCCTATCTTTAATATTGCAGACTTAACTATTTATCATGGAAAAGATGATGAACAATCTCCTACTACAACTTTAAGAATTTAAACCATTCCCCATCTTAAAGAGGAGATAGAACATGTTCTAGATGAACAAATTGTAGCCACTTGAAATAGAGGATATCGACAATTTCTTATCAAGTGGAAAAGAAGACAAATTTCTCATAGTACTTGGATTCTAGAATCAGAATTTCAAAAGTTGAATCTAGACTTATATGATCTGTATTTGTCACATTCTACATCAAGGACGACTTCAGACAAGTCAGGGAGAATTGATGCAAAAGAGCTTAAAGTATATAGAAGAAATAAAAGAAGAAAAATTAGTCAACCACAAGTCTTAATTTGGTGGGATGAAGATTGGGAATTGAGTTGATAATAAGTGATAAGAGTTGAAATTTAGATTGTATTAGAATACCTTATCAAATAGGAAGTAGTACTTTTATGTTATTCTATTTTAGATATATTATCCTAGTTGCATAGGACTTATAAAATTTTTATTATAATAAGTTTTAAATTAGAAGCCTTTTCCTACTAGAATAAGGGTTCTAAAACTCTCTATATATATTTGCATTCAACTATTCATCAATAATAAGCAATCTGGAATTTTTCTACAAACTTAAGTTTTCAATTACAATGTGTGATGCTTTATTCTAAGAGTGATTCCTAGTTTCCTATTATCCATTCTTTGTGTTCTTCACTAAATTCCAGCAAACCTAACTTACATTCTAATCATCCCAAACCTATATTCTAGCCATATTAAACCCTAAAAATCGTAAGTTTAAATTTCCAGCAATCAAACCTTAAAATTCCAGTTGTGCAAAATCTGAAATTTCAGCATTCCTAACTAAAATTTAACCCTGAAACTTGGCATTCAGCAGCCCAATATTAGTTATATTTCCTTATTTTGTGATTTTAGCTACTAGTTGAGACTTCTTCTATCTGTCCTACATCATAGTGCTTTCTGAACATTAATCTAAGACAATTCCACAAGAAAACTGATCGAGAGAACTACATCCAATGCAAAAAGAGAACAGGAAATTTCACTAGCATACCCTTCTACTGCCACTAGACACCGACTTTTAGGAAGTAGACGACGAAAAGAAACCTTTTCACCAACTGACTCAGATCGTGCATTGAACTGCAATATGCAACAAGTTTGATCAACTTACGACTTGATAGTGCGAACTGATCCAATAGAAATTAACAAAAGTTTATCTGAACTCCATCTATCTTTTTTCGGCCTATAATTCCACACTAACTAAATTAAAGTAGGAAGCAAAGATATACCATCCTGTAAAAATCGGGTTTTTCAGTTTTGTTAGTGAAACTTGGAATTAAACCCCATCTCATGCAGTGAATAGCATAACTCTCGCCGTTGCCTCCATCCTCTCTGCGAACCACCGGTAAATAAGCTCCCGGAGAAACGTTGTAGGACGGTCGGTACCTGTTAGTCAAAATCATCAATATACTCTAGGAAGTTTATAGTGAAGGGCAGGGTGAAGATTAAGAGTACCGCTCCATATCGACGGTGCGAGCTGCAGCACCAATCCGGTGACAGGCCCTCGGGATGTCGTCTGCTCGTAGACTACAACGAGCTCTTCCACACATCGCGATTCCCTACAATCGTCAAACACCAAATTGGGCGGGAACAAAGTGCCGGTAAATGTCATGTAGCCCATTAAAATGTGTAGGAACCCATTTATAACCGTTGGATTTCCATACTTCCTCGGGATGTGGAGTTGGTATATTCTCGACGTCACGTGATCGCTGCAGTATGGCATTGAAGGGAGTGGGGATGACAACTGCTAGGTTTTTATGATTGGATCCGAACTCAGGCTGTTTTAAAAAAATATTTGATTAGGTTTAATTTGTGTCAAGTAAAAAATATATTTATTTTAGTTTAAGATAATTAAAAAGGTAATATTGTGGAGAAAATGTACCTCAGTAATACTACAAAACACTTGGCTCTTTATAGAATAAATCTTTCAAGCAAAGATTTCAATTGGCAAAACAACAATTCTTCTAGTTCTTTAAGCTTTCTTTTCTTTTCTTTGTTTTTTACAAACTTGAACTTGGAGCCACTTTGGAGAGAATATAAAGTTGTAACAACAATGCACTAAAGAAGAAATAAATTTAACAAATAACATGCACCAACAATTGTAAGTGCAATAGACCCCCTCTTTAAAATTTTTCAATATAATCTAAGTTTTATACAATCAAGAAAATGCAATTCCTTCGGGGTCCAAAAATAGATTAAAACTCTTCAAGAAAAATAGAGTAATTGGCTATCAATGCCGTTATCATCAATCAAAGAAAAGGCTAAATTTTAAAATTGGTTACTCCTAAGGGACAAAACAAGGTAGATAACAATCAAAGAAAAATAGAATAAAACAACTTGTTAAATCTAAGTTCCTTTGTCATTTTAATGCCTCTAGTAGGACAATGTGGTCTTAATATGAATAATAAAAGCAGGTTCTAGAATCTTCTAACTATGCATGATAAAACATAAAATAAGGAATAATATAATTATATATTGCTCTTAAGGTCAAAAGCTCAAATTTAGGCTTAATGTATGTAATTAATATGCAAATTTCATTCAGATTAACTATCTCAGTGACTACTAAAAATATTGCTTATAAAAGCAAGTTCAATCTAGCCTTCATCCTTTCGTATACTAATTTAACTTCATCATAAATAATAATCGAAAGTGTTTTAGATAGTTTTTAAAACTAAATTGTGATTTAAGTTAATAATATTGAATAATAAGGATTTTAATAAGCTTCTAATTAATTCAAAATAAAAAACTATCTTCAAAATTTTCATTGTTCCCTTTCCCACACTTAAAATTGTACATTATCCCCAATGTAACCAATAAAAACATATAAAAATATAAGATCAAAAAAAAAGAGAAAGGAACATTGATGTGGTACTTCCCTGAAAAAAATTTATATGATTTTGAACTTGTCATAATTTCCATCCCAGATTAAGTACAATTATCCTTACAAAGGAAAAAAAGGGCAATAAAAAGAGAACAAGAAATATATAAGGAAATAAATAGAAATGGAATAAAAATAAAAGGTAAATAATAATGACAAATAAGAGTTTAGGAGGGTTAATCCCTTGTTAACTATTGAGACAAAAGAAAAATATAATACATAAAAAATGAAAAATAAAAAGGAAAGAAACAAAAACACCCTAATGAACATCTTGGACTGCTCTATGTTCATTAGTCCATTTGTATTGCTTAAGTAGCCCCAGGTTGTGTCTCTAAAGTAATACGAGCATCTTAGCGAAAGATGATATGGCAACCATAGTCAATAGGGGAGGTATCATGACTCTAAAGTGTCTTGCCATCTTAACCATCAGTTACTCCATCCATCTATCATGTGCCTCGTTTGATGTCTAGTCAAAATAGTATGCTACACTCCTAAGATTTGCCCCATATATTTCTCTAATCGAGTAATCTTTAGTTGGTCCTGATGAGAAGATGGTGTTAGAGCCTAGGCGATCCTGCATTATGTGATGAACATCCTAATGCTCAACCCCTCCTATGTACTATTGAGGGGAGTATGGTCTTGATTGCTGCTCCTATATATTACGGCAAGCCCTATCCATTTTAGTAGCTACCTGCTCGTCTTGAGCTTTAATGATTTTGTATATATCACCTACTGGTCTATGTCTCCTAGTCACCATATGCAAGGTTGATAAGTGTAAACTGCGTTGTGTTTTAAGGCATAGTTTAATACATGTTTAGTTATTAATTCGATCATTTAGTATGTGTTTAGGTTAGAATTGTGTTAGTTTGTTAATTTTTTGTTTTTTAAGTGTTTTAAGGGTTAGTACAAGCTTTAAAATAAATATTATATTTTTAAGGTACCTTGATGTGTTTATTAGTATTTCAGGGTTAACATTGAAAAGCAGAGAAGTTTCAGAAGACATTCAAGTCGAAACAATGGCTGTGATAGAAGCTCCAGGAACAACCCACGATCGTGGCCTGCATGCCACAATCATGACAAAAGGCTCAGATGTGAGCTACAATCATGGCTTGTAGGGCCACAGTCTTGGCTTACATTAGGAAGACATGCTGACACTTATGAACTTCACGTTTTAAGGGACTTTTTAGACCTTTTGGACCTCATAAAAGTCCTAAGGTTACCCAAAATATAAGAGACTATTTAAAGAACACAAGAGAAGAAAGAAGAGTGCTTTTTCGTGCAGCCACTTTTGGAAACCCTAAGAGAGAAAGACGAAGAGAAAGAGAGGAGGAAGAGGAAGAAATAGGAAGAAGAAGTTGTCTCGAAGTGCTTCTCAGATCAAGAGGTTTCTCGATACTGCTGCCTTCCCAAATCATCCATTTTAAGTTTCTATTTCCTTTTTGTTTCAATTTTATTCATGTGTAAAGTTGGGATGAATTATATGATAATAGATGGTAGAATGTTGATGATGTTCTAAATCTTCTTCGGAATTTTATTTTGATTTAATTATAATTTAAGTGATTGTGTTTATTAGACGAATGTCGTGATTTGATTACAACCTTGCATAATTCGGTAATAAACTGAGAGGGTGAACAAAATAAAAAAAATTAAATCAGATTAATGAGAGTTAGGCGATTTAATAGAAATCGTGACAAATTATATTGGTCATTATGCGAAGAGAGATCCCGTGTGATATTCCAATAGTTTATTAGGGTACTTCAGATCTAATTAGGGTTTTGGATAATTTTTGAATTGAGAGATTACAGATTTCATAATCCAATTAGGGTTTATAAATTATGGTTAATGGTTATAACTCAAGAGAGAGTAATCAACCCTAGAGTCATCTAGAGCCAACACCTATTAACACATAATTAGCTAGGTTAGCATTAATGATAGCTAAAATCTCCTTTCTCATAACTTGGTAAATTCTTGGTTGATTTTCATTATGCGTGCTAGTTGCTCAATTGTTAGTTCCTTCGTGTTTAATTTCTAAATTAATTGGTTGAATTCAATTCTCATATTTACTTTCTGTTGCTTTATTTATTTATAGTTTATATCTTTTCAGCCTTAGAGTTTTAGGATTAGACTAATCCCCCTCCTCGTAGGATTGACACCTCTTATACTATAGTTGCGACCCGTATACTTGTGATATTAGAGGGCTTGTAAATTTTAAAGCTCGAATGACATGATCAACTTCTTGGCGCCGTTGTTGAGGAAGTGTAGAATTAGTTTAATTCTTGTAGTCTAAGGTACTTCACTATTTTTTGTGATTGTGGTGCCCAATCATAAGAAAAGAATAAAAAAAGTATTGAAAGTTTGGGCTAAAAGTAAAAAACACATTGATTTGGACATCACAAGGTAGCAACGAAGAATCTAGAAAATTAGATATCAAGAAGAGATAAAAAGAACGATCATAGAGCATATATATTATAGGGAGCAAAGGACTCTTGTGAATTTTAATAAGCCCCAATTTAGTTTAGGAAATAATCATCTTTATATGAACACGTACATTTTAGGGTGATAGAACCATCTAAATTTCTATTGGTCTAACAATGTAAGTACTAACATGCATGGGACATCAAGACCTATTAGGATTTCAACAAGATGAGTCCAGTTTACGAGATTCCAAATTAGACAAAATCATGAATAAGCTAAAAAACATGATAGAGACCCAAAAGAGACTGGAAGAGCAATTTGATCAAGTAATAGAAAATGATGCCTTTTCTATTCATAACCTAGAGATTTAAGTGAGACAGCTTTCCTGTGAATTTTGTAAGAGAAGTGTGGAAGACTCCCTAAGCAATATGGAATTACATCAATGAGAGCAATATGAGCCTATCACACTTAGAAATGAGGAAGAGTAAGAAAAACTAGTGGGAAACCCCATTTTGTAGAAGACCAAGAGATGAAGAAAGAGGATAAAGACAAGAATGACAACTCTCCCTATTATTCCCTAGATCTTGGTATACCATGCTTAGACATCAAAAAACTGGGGTAGATGTTCATAAAGAGAACCTCATCATTTGGATTAGTGATGACTAAGTGACATTCAACATGAATGATGTAGTAAAGAATCCGAAGGGGGGAAACTCTTTTAGAAAAATTTATGTGCTCGAATCTTTGAAGGAATGAGAGGATTAAGAATAGTTGACAATGAACATAAGTTTAAAGAAGTTATGGAAGTCTCTGTTCATGAGGCTAAAGAAGAAGAGGAGATGAGGGAGAATGAGGAAGAACCAAGATGAGAACAACTCACCCTCTTACTAGGCAAACTACTGGATTCAATAGACGATTCAGGGACTTTCGTTATTCCCTATTTTATTGACAGTTTGTTAGTGAAAATGACATTACTGAAATTAATTGGTTTTCTCAACTTTATCAATATTGTCCTTTTGATCATTTTACAATTTTTTACTTACTTACAAGCTACAAAACTAATGTTAAATGAAAAGGGTGCAAGCAAGCTGCTCATAATTGATCCCGATTGAGTTTCTAATGATTCAAGGTTAAGCTAATGACTATAAATTAGCATGTTCAGTAGTTAGATTTAAACTTTTGTGTTTAGTTAGATTCATTTTGAATTTCAAATAAAATTTTAATGATTTGAAATGATCTAGGATTACTTATTCTCTTGCTCGTTTTAAGCAAATTCAAGATAAGACAACAATCTCGAGCGTTAAGTAGATTTGGTCTCAACACCTTACCATTATCACCTCTATCACTGTAAGGTTTTGTTTCTAACCCTTTTTTTTTGTAAATTTAGTCTTTATTTTTTTAATTTTATGTCATTTCCTTCCACGTGGGTTTGTTTGTCTCCTTCTCACATTTAGGGCAATGTGTTGTTCAAGTATGGGAAGGGTTCTGTGTTTTGCTTTGAGTGTGAATTTTGCATATTATTGTGTTAGTGTGTTTAGGTTGCATATTGTGAATTGTGTGAATATATCGTTGGCTTAGATGGAATGAAACCGATTTAATTTTGAACATAATCTATTAGGTTATAAAGAGTTATTAGCTTGTGAAATTAGTGATCTGGGTTTTTTTTGATAAAGTAATTAGGATTCAATGTTAGTTTATCACCCTGTAAGTTGTTACATTCATTCATAATTTTAGGTCTTTCGACTAAGTAGCTTAGCTAGTATTTTTTCATGAAAATGAGTAGCTAAAGCAACAATGTAGGAATTAAAAAAAGTATTTGTAGATTTTAAATAAATAACTATTCCTCTTGCCTTCGGGTTATGAATAGAGCTAGTAGCTAGTTAAAAACATGATGTAGCCGAGTAACTAGATTGACACGCATCACAAATGTATGCCTTCACGTCAAAAGGCTATAATGATGTTCCTTCCAAACAAATTAATAAAAATATGACTTAGTTGAGTAACCAGATTGAAATTCATCACCAATGTTTACATCCATGTAAAAAGACTAGGTCTATGTCCATAAAAAGTAACAAAAAAGAATATTTTCTAATAAAAACTTACCAAACTTGTAAGTAGCCTAATTTTTCATGAAAGCATACTTAGGATTAGTTACAAAGTTTGAATGACCAAATAATTATTAATTTGTGTGTACAATTGAAAATGGTAAATAAACTTTACATTTGGATCTTGATTAATATGTATAGTTTAGAGCACCTAGACATGAATTTTGCATGTTAATGATTTAGAATAACTTGAATAATTATGTTGGAAGTTAAATTTGTTTCACGAAGTTGAAGCCACTGTCTCATTATTGCATTGTGTGCATTGTGATTTTGTCTTGTTTGCTTAAGGACAAGCAAACGTTTAAGTATGGGGATGTGATAATTGTAAATTGCATCGTGTTTTAAGGCATTATTTGATATGTGATTAGCTATTAATTCGATCATTTAGTATATGTTTAGGTTAGAATTGTGTTAGTTTGTTAATTATTTGTGTTTTAAGTGTTATAAGGGTTGGTATAAGCTTTTGAGCTTAAATATTATAATTTTGAGGTACCTTGATGTATTTGTTAGTATTTTAGGGTTAATATCGAAGAACGGAAGAGTTTTGGATGACATTTGGGCCGAAACAATGATATCGTGATAGAAGCTTCAGGAATGGCCTATGATTATGGCCTGCATACCCTTATTGTGATAGAAGGCTCAGATGTGGGCCAAGATCGTGGCCTGCATTAGGCAAACGTGCAAACACTTATGAACTTCAAGTTTCGAGGAACTTTTTGGACTTTTTGGACCTAGAAAAAGCCTAGGGTTATCCAAAACATAAGAGACTATTTAAAGAATAATAAGAAAAGAAAGAAGAGAGCTTTTTTGTGTAGCCACTTTTGGAAACTGTAAGAGAGAAAGAGGAAGAGAAAGAGAGGAGAAGAGGAAGAAGAAGCGATCTCGACATGCTTCCTGGATCAGGAGGTTTTCCGATGCTGCTGCCTTCCCAGATCATCCATTCTAAGTTTCTATTTCCTTTTCGTTTCAATTTTATTTATGTATAAAGTTGCGATGCATTGTATAATAATAAATGGTAGAATGTTGATGATGTTCTAACTCTTCTTCAGGATTTTATTTTGATTTAATGATTGTTTAATTGATTGTGTTTATTATATGAATGTCTTGATTTAATTATGTCCTTGCATAATTCGGTAACAAACTGAGAGAGTGAATTAAATGAAAAATGATTAAATTGGATTAATGAGAGTTAGGCAATTTAATAGAAACCATGACAAATCATATTCATAATTATGCAGAGAGAGATCCTGTTCCAATAGTTTATTAGAGTGATTAAGATCTAATTAGGGTTTTGGATAATTTGTGAATTAAGAGATTATAGATTTCATAATCCAATTAGGGTTTATAAATTAGGGTTAATGGTTGTAACTCAAGAGAGAGTAATCAACTTTAGGATCATCTAGAACTAACGCCCATTAGCACATAATCAGCTAGGTTAGCATTAATGATATGTAAAATCCACTTTCTCATAACTTGGTAAATTCTTGGTTGATTTCCATTATGCATGCTAGTTGCTCAATTGTTAATTCCTTTGTGTTTAATTTCTGAATTAATTGGTTAAATTCAATTCTCGTATTTACTTCCCGTTGCTTTGTTTATTTATAGTTTCATATCTTTTCAGTCTTAGATTTTTAGGATTAAAGTAATCCCCTTCCTCGTAGGATCAACACCTCTTATACTACAGTTGCAACCCGTGCACTTACAATATTAGAGGGCTAGTAAATTTTAAAGCTCAAATGACACTATCAAAGTTCTTCATTATATCTAGCTCAAGGAGATCATGGTGCTGAGTAGCCTCATCAGAGGTAATTTGTAAAAGAATCCCATCTTCCTAGCCAAATGAGTCATATATGGTCCAATGTAGATTGTTCTAAAAATATTAGGTTACTATGATGTCATTTTTCTTATAATTGTCAGGCTTTGGGTTAGGCTGGGCGTAGGCAATTTAAGCTCGAGCCAAACCTAAGGCCTTGTCATCCTAAGTCTAGGACCAATTGCCATCTCTCAATTCTAGGATAGTTGGAGACACCTAAAAGGGAAAGAAACACTAGAAAGAAGCTACATATCACAAATAAGAAGATCAAAGGTGGAAACATTAAGATTAACTATAACTTTTGAAATTTTCCAAATCAAGGTTTCAAACTGATTTCATTCTCTTTTCATTGCCTTGTATGCCAAATCTGAATAGTTGTGTTTTGAATATGATTATGGATTGATAAATCTATATTAAAACGATATTCTTGAATTGTTTTATATAACTTTTACCTTGTTGAATTTAATATATTACTATTATGTGATATTTGTTATTCTCATACTTGATTTAAATCAAAAGATTGAATCAAATTATTTTTGTTAAGTTGCATAACAATAGTTAGTACCTTAATAGACTTACAAATATTAGGTTAATAAGAAATTGAAGAGAGATCTTAATTGTGAGTTAATTATCTTTAGGATTTATTCAAATCTAATTGAGTAATTAGGAGTATTTTTGAGAAATCGAGAGATTGCATCTCAAATTTTATCTATTTCAATTGGGACTACTTGAATAGATCTTAAGATAGGGTAATAAAAGCCTTTGTATATTTATGATCAAGCATAGTTGAATTCACAAGATGAAGGGAAGATAAAATAAGGATAAAATAATCCTTAAGTTTCCATCATTAAGTAACTTCAATTTTATTGTTATCTTTTACTTTTTCAATCTTTAAATTTTTTAGTTTACTTTAATTTTTATTTAATTCAATCTTTTGTTACTTTAGAAAAAGTGTAATTCAAATTTTTAGGTTACTATATTCAATCCTTATGGGATCGATATCAGTTGCACTAAAACATATGACTCATATATTTGCAGTATAACTTAAAACTACAAATAAGTTTTTCACACCATTGTTAGGAAATTTTAGCTTTTTATCCAATTTGAATTATTTTGATTTAAGGAGTATGATACTTTTTTCTTGTGTGATTTCAGGTGTATGAACACAAGATCCATAAGGAGTTTGAGTAATGAAAAGGATATCTAAGCTTCTGATATCAGCATGCAAAGGAGAAAGATTTAAAAAATGAGACCTTAAGAAGAAATAGAAATAACAATAGTAAAGGAACAAAATCAAAGAGAATAGAAAAGAGCCCTTATGAAATTTATGAGGCCATGATTTAATTCTAATCAATAAGGGATAACAAGACCACCAATCTAAACCAATATGTTCGAAATTAAACTAGTATTATTGAATATGCTGTAAACCAACATTCAATTTTATGGACCATCCAATAAGGATCCTAATGATCATCTCACCAACTTTTAAGAGATTTATGAGACGTTTAGATATAATTGGTTGTTAGAAGAAAGAGCTAAGATGAGACTCTTTCCCTTCACGTTCAAAGATCGAGCTAATGTTTAGTAGAACTCACTAAACCTAGAGAATGCCACAATATGGGAGTAGCTGGTGCAAGCCTTTCTAATTAAGTAATTCCCCTTAACAAAGACCACCAAAATCATAAAGGAAATCACAAATTTCCACCAAAGTGAGGGTTTATCTAAAGGATAAGAGTGAGTTAAAGAATTGCAAAGGAGTTGCCCACATCATAAGTTGCCAAAGGAGTTCCTTTTGTATACGTTCTAGAATGGAGTGAATCCACCTATGTGAGGCATCATAGATGTAGTAGCTGGTGGCTCTTTAATGAGGAAAGAAGTTGAGGTATCATATGATATATTAGAAGAAATGGAAAGAAATAATTGTCTATAGATATCGAAAAGAAGTAAATAGTAGCCAATCTTTAGGGAAATTTAGTATGGATTTGAAATATGCAGATAAGAATGCCATTTTTAGTTGATTGCTTCTTAGTGGAAAACAATAACATGGAGTAACTCAACATTTTGGGAGCACAGTATGGTTGGGGAGGTAATAATCCTTACTCTAATACTTACAATCCTAGGAGGAAGAACCACTGATAATTTTCTTGGTCTAGCAATATAGGAAACCCAATGAGAGCAAAAGGCCCACCAAAATTTCAACAAGATAGGCTTGGTTTATTAAAATCGAACATGGAAAAATTGATGGATGTTTTGAATTCCAAATTGTAAGCCAAGATGAGAACCAAAAGTGGATGGAAGATAAATTTGACCAAATTGTTAGGAATCATGCTTCTTCTATCTATAATTTGGAGTTTTAAGCGGGCCAACTGGTTAATGCATTGTCTACATAAAATGGGGGGAGTCTTCTTAGCAATGTAAAATTAAATCGAAGGGAGAAATTGAAAATCATCACACTTAGGAGTGCAAAAAAGTTAGAACCTACCTAAAAGGAAGTTGAATCCCACCATGGAGAAGATCAATAAAGAAAGGATATGAAAGAACATAAGAAAGAGGAAACTTATTATATTCCTTCTCCTCCATATGTACCAAAAATTCCATTTCCACATAGGCTATAGAAGCACCAAATGGATGCAGGATAAGTGCAAATTGCATTGTGTTTTAGGGCATTGTTTGATACGTGTTTAGCTATTAATTCAACCATTTAGTATATGTTTAGGTTAGAATTGCATTAGTTTGTTAATTATTTATGTTTTAAGGGTTTTATGGGTTAGTACTAGTCTTTGAGCTTAAATATTATATTTTTGAGGTACCTTGATGTGTTTGCTAGTGTTTCAGGATCAACATCAAAGAACGAAAGAGTTTTGGAGACATTCAGGCTGAAACAATGACCTACAATTGTGGCATGTCAAGTCACAATCGTGATAGAAGCATTAGATTTGACCCACGATCGTGGCATAATCCCAGGGAATGGCCCACGATAGTTGAAAATTTTACAAATTACCTTGACTTTTATGGAAGATTTTGAGAGTATGACCAAGTATGTGAAATTTTTTAAAGAAATCTTATTGAACAAGCCGACTTGGGAGGACAACTAAATAGTCTTCATGATGGAAAGGTACAACTCTATAATTACCAACCATATGGCCTCAAAATTGAAAGATCGAAAGAGTTTTACTATACCCTATGTAGTTGGTAATTTAAAATTCTCTAAAAGTTTATTTGACTTAGGTGCAAGTGCTAATCTTATGCCTTTGTCAATTTTTAAGAAATTAGGACTATGAGATGTGAAGTTGACTTATATGCTAATCTAGTTAGTAGATCAATCCATAAAGAAATAGTTTGATGTATTAAAGGATGTGCCAGTAAAAATGGATAAGTTTATTATTCCCGTGGATTATGTAGTGCTGGACTTTGAAGAGGATTGAAACTATCAATTAATTTATGGTATATTTTTTTAAATAAAGGAAGAGCCGTGATTGGTGTGCATTATAAGAAACTTATTCTTCAAATTGGTGATGAGCAAGTTAAATTTAATATGAATAAAGTATTGAAGAATCTGAAGTGCCTCATAAATGAACAAAAAGAGTAATATAAGGAAGAAGTGGGCGTTGGAGAAGTTAAAGATGAAGGAGAATGATAAAAGGATGAGTTGGGTGTCAAATTGAAGTAAGAGATCTTATCAAGAATGGAAGCACTTGTGCCACCTTCTATTGAGAAAATGTCCTTTCTAAAGTTGAACACCAATAAGAATAAGAAACAAGAGTGGTGGGGATCATTAGGAAAAGAATGAAAGCCATGGGATGGCAAATTTTGGAAATAAGAAGCATAAGACAAGACTTTAACATTTAAAAGAGGAGTTGATTGAAAAATAATGGCATTAAAATGGTCAAGCTTGTGACCTTAAAATTGGCATGTTATGCTTTAGTTAGGTCTTTCATAATTTTGTGTTTGATAATGCTTTATTATTGTTATGTTTTCTATTTATTTTGTAGTGAGTTGACTTGCTGGATGTTCATGGTATGAAATGTGACTAAGTTCCTTCCATGACGCCATCACCACCATAATACCCATAAGTATTCTGGCCCTTGTTTTTATTCTTTTCATTTTCATTTTTGTTTGTTATATTTGTTATGTGTGTTGTTTTTAGTTGTTCTTTCATGTGGTTTCCACATTTTTTGACTAACTAATTTTAAAGTTGTCAATATTGAATTGGTGTAGTTGTAGCTAGTACGACCAAGTATAGGTTGAATCCCACAAAGACAATGATTACTAATAATTACCATTATTGTATTATCTAGTCTATAAACTAAGTGTTAGTTTTTTAATTTAAAATAATACTTAAAAAATAAAATAAAGTAGGAAACAATAATGATCAATGAACAAAAGGAATCTCTTAGAAAAAATCAATATCAAGAATTGGTACCTAGGTGATGAATCCCCCTAAAACCCATAGATAATTAACCTTTTATCATTGATCAATTGCAAAAGCAATTACTTGTTTTACGTTAAACACTACAAGTATACAGGTCGTTACTTGTAGAAAAAAGCAGATATCGTCCCACAGAGATTGTGCTTAGGCACCACTTAATTCAGGTTGTGCTTTGTTTAAGACTCAAATTTGAATAATAACTGAAAACAAACTAAATCAAAACAAAATAGCAATAATCAAATCAAGTGAAAATGGAAATACGTAAAGAGAATCAATCAAGTTATGTGTTGGATCCCGTCACCGAGGCCCAACATTCGGAAACACACAAGCATAGAAGACCCAAAACTAGCAACATACCGACCTCATTTTGGGGGACATGCAAAAGGAATTTCAGATCGGCTTCCTAAGGACATTTGTTCCTCATATTCTAATGATTCTAACGCCACTGAAAACGCTCAATTTGGATTAGAAATGAAGAAGTTATGA
>JANSVB020000080.1:757906-777358 GCA_025504935.2 Erythroxylum haughtii
CTCTCCCCCATTCTTAAGTACGATAGCATCATATTGGTCTCTTTGATGTATTTCTATATTACTTAGAGAATCTTCCACACTTCTCTTACAAAATTCACGAGAAAGATGTCTCACTCGAATCTCTAGGTTGTGTAAAAAACGAGGCATGATTTTCCATTACTTGCTCAATTTTTTTTCTAGTCTCTTTTGTCCCTCTTCCAAGTCTATGAGCTTATCCAAGATCTTTTCCAATTTAGAATCCCATGAACTAGACCCCTCTTGTTGAAGCCCTAATAGGTCTTGAAGTCCTAAATGAGTCCCTAAATTGTTGGACCAATAGAAATCGAGGTGGTTCTGCCACCCCAGAGTGTACATGTTCTAATAAGGATTGTTACTTCCACAACCATACTGTGCCTCATTGTAATTCACAAAACTTCCTTGCTCCCTATAATATCTATCTCCCATCATTGTTCTTCTCATTTTTTCTTGACATCTAGCTCTTCAGTTGTCTCATTTCTTATTCTAAGATGTCTTGGTTTGTCCCTACTTTACACCTTAAACTTCTTTCTCTATTTTTTTAAAACAAAAGATAGTGAAAAAGCCTTAGACTAAAGAACTAAACTAATCATCTCCCCAATAGCAGTGCTAAAAACTTGATTGTGGTTTTTCGATGTGTGTAAGCTTTAATTAATTAACCTTGATAATCTGCAAGCAAATAGTTTTCAATGAGTGAGAATTGGAATAATAATAATGAATTCATGGTTAGGTTAAATACTAAGTGATGAAATGATAAAAACTAACGAATTCATACCTGTTCTTGTTTCCATTTGATGCCAATCCTAGGTGAGAGTCAAAGTTTGAGAGAGAAGGTAAGAGAACCAAAAGTGTTTTATTATTTCATGTTTTAAGCAAATGCTCAAACTCTACATTGTATAGACAGAAAAAGAAGAAAAGGCAAAAAACACTTATGGTCGATAAAAGAAAAGAGATTCCTGCTTAAAGCAAAGGAATCTATAAAGCCAAAGTAAAAACATTTTAGAAAGGGCCCATAGGGCCTACATCCTTGTGAATCTTTGCTTTTGGTGGTGCTTTAGTCTTTACTCTTCAATAATGGCTTCAATAGAACAGTTGTCATCTTTGTCACTTTTGGAAGTGAAAGGACAATAATTGCAACTGTCTTGAGGATGATTGCGAAGTTGATTACAGATGGCATATTTCCATGGTTCTGACAGGTCGTTAAAAATGTTGTCCATTTTAAAATGGTTGTTCAAACTATCGTACTATTTGCAAAGTTTCTAGGGAGGTGGGTGATTTATATGTTGAAACCATGATCATATTTGGTCCTTTGTAATTTACTTTAAGTAAGGAGTCTGAGTTGATTATGATCTTCGGTCCATTCATTTAGTGCTTGGAGATAGTCATTGAACATTTTTGACATAATTTTTTGCACTTCATCATTGAAAGCTTTGGTAGGTACAACATTGATTTGATCCATATTGACGGTTTTCTAAGGGCTTCGTTTTGGACTCTGAAAGAGGTTTTTCCAAGGCTTGTTTATATTGGGGTTTTAAAACTGGGTTTTTGAATTCAAATAAGGCTTTTTCGGCCTCTTGTCTATTTGAGAAACTTTGGTGTAATACTGATGATTTGCCTGTGATGTGTACTGCGGCTTTGTGCCATTCGTCATATATGCCAGCCATGAGTCCATTAAAAATAGCATATACTTTGCCTTCTCAAAAGTATGCTTTTTGTTGAGAACAACTGCTAGGTTAAGATGGGTTTGGTATAGGTGGTTGGATAATTTGTTGGGGTGTAATGGGTTGGATAGTGATAGCTAAGGTAGGTTTAGATAGGTGTTCAGCAGATATTTGTTTCTCAAGGAGGGTAATAGTTGATCTTAGTTGGTTAATTTTTTTGGTTACTATTCCAACTTGTTATTGAAGTTCTAGTAATTTTGCGTTCTTTTTGGTTAATGAATCCTTAAGACTCAAAATGGTTGCCTCCATTCTTTAGTTAATATATCTGCAAGACTGTTATTAGATGATTTTATATAATGAATATGAAAATTATATTGATTTAATTCTAACTGCCATCTGATTAATCGTCCTTGATTATAATTAGTTTTAATATTATATTTGATAAATCCACATAAATATTTTGAATCGGTCTGAATAATAAAGTCAGCAGGTAAGAAATCAATACGTCATTTTCTCAAAGTATTGAGACAAGCTAATGTTTCCTTTTCATATATTGGATACTTCAATTCAGTGGGAGTACATATCCCATTTATATATTTGCATAATAAATACTTCTTTTGATTGGGTAGTTTAGCCAAAAGGCAGCCTGCCCATGTATCTATACTGGCATCAACTTATACCAGAAGTGTGTCCTTCGGAAGATAATTATATAATACAGGTAATTCCTTACATAAATGTTTCAATGTATGTACTGTGAATCCTTACATAAATGTTTCAATGTACGTACTGTGTTAGTGTCCTTAGTGGTCCAACTCCATTGACTTTTGGTACTACATTTGAACTGTAAACTTTTTCCTTCTTTAGCAAGATTTTTAAAAAATTCTTGATGAGAGATATAATTAAGTATGCGTAGAAATTGTTGAACATGGGTTCTATTTTATAATATTTCAGGAAATTGTTGTATTTTAGAAAGAATATTTGGTTGTAATCTTAAGAATCCGTTACGGAATTCAATGCCTAAATGTTCAATATTTTGTTGAGCTAATTTTATTTTCTTTTAACTTAGGATTAATCCTTGAACTTTACAGCATTGAAGAGCGAGTTTTACCTTTTTAAAATGGTTTTCTTTATCTGTATTAGAAAATATTATAATATCATCTATATAAGCTAGAGTAAATGCTTCTAATCCTTCAAGATTATTATCTATAAATCCTTGATAGATGCTAGGGGCTTGTTTAAGTCCAAAAGGTAATACATTCCATTGAAAATGTTTATGAGGTGGACATGTAAAAGCTATAAGTGGTTTTGTGTTTTCATGTAATCTTAGTTGCCAGTTTCCAGATTTAGCATCTAGTATGGTAAACGAATTATGTCCTTTAAGTTTATTAATAATATAATCTTTTCGAGGTAATTTATAAACATCACCTATAATTGCTTCATTCAATTTTTATAGTTAATTACCATTCTTCATTTTCCTCTTTTTTGTTCAAAATGATTATTTACATAAAAAACAAGGGCTGAATGTTTACTAGTGCTTGGAGAAATTAACTTTTTATCTAAAAGTTCATTATATTCAGTAATAAATTCTTGAACATCTTGTTGAGTAATAAAGAATATTATTTTGAAAGTTGATTTCTTGTAAAGGATCTTTTAATTTTATTTTAATAAGTTGATTATTACTATTTTTAAGAGGATCTAGCATATTTTCACCACAAATATTGTCTAATAATGTTTCAATTTCTATTTCAATAGACGTATCGCTGAGAAGATAAAAATGTAAATAATAGTTTGTCTATTAAAAGTTGTAATTTTTGATAATAAGTGGTATGGTATATAGGGATTTTAAGAAAAATTATTTTTTGGTTTAACGATTTTATTATTGGTGTTTTTAATGTTATATAATGTAAATATTGACAAAAGGGATTATATAATCTTAGAAAATTATTACCTAATATCAATAGTAATCCTGATTCTTGTTGATAAATAGATGGTATAGTAAATGTATATTTTTCAATTATTATATTATTGTAATAACTAACATAGCAGATTGATTTTATACTTCCATCGGTTATTCTAATTTGAAGTGATTTATCTAGTTTTTTCCACTTAGTTAATAATTTTTTTGAAATTATACATATAGTAGCTCCTGTATCGATACATTCATTTACTCATTTATTCTGAATGATCACTTGAATAAAAGTTATATTCGGATTTAGTTGATGATTATGACCTTTGGGATTCATAGAGATAAATGAATGAAATTGTTAAATTTGTTTCATAATCTGATTCGATTTGTTCTAAATTTTCTTCAATTGCTGAATTTAGGATATTGATTTTTTCTTTGTATTTATTATGTTTTCATGTAATCTTCATTGCCAATATCCAGATTTAGCATCTAGTGTGGTAAGTCAAGTGGCTTTTATTCAAATTGGAATTAGCAATGGCATGTATCCTGCTATAAATGAACCTCCTCGCTCTTAATTTGAGTGGGCAACTATTAATCAATCCAACCTCAATTGTTTAGACGGTACATACCAACACTGCATCCGAATCAACTCAGACTCCTTACTTAAAGTAAATTACAAAAGATCATACATGATCATGTTTTCAACTTATAAATCACCCATCTCCTCAGAAGCTCTGTAAATAGTACGACAGTTTGAACAACTATGCTAAAAAACGGACAAAATTTTTAATGATCTATCAAAACCATGAATATATGCCATATGTAGTCAACTTTGCAATCATCCTCAACACAGCTGCAATTATTGTCCTTCCACTTCCAAAAACGACAAAGATGACAGTTGTTCTATTGAAGCCATTATTGAAGAATAAAGACTAAAGCACCATCTAAAGCAAAGATTCGTAAGGATGTAGGCCCTATGGGCCCTTTCTTAAATGTTTTGGCTTTGGCTTTACAGATTCCTTCGCTCTAAGCAGGAATCTCTTTTCTTTTGTCGGCCATACGTGTTTTTGGCCTTTTCTTCTTTTTCTGTCTATATAATGTAGAGTATGAGCTTTTGCTCAAAATATGAAATAATAAAACAATTTCGATTCTCTTACCTTCTCTCCGAAACTCTGACTCTCGCCTAGGAATGGCATCAAACAGAAATGAGAACATGTATGAATTCGTTAGTTTTTATCGTTTCATCACTTAGTATTTAACCTAACCATGAATTCATTATTATTATTCCAATTTGCACTCATTATTAGCTATGTTTATTTAATCATTATTCATGCTTTACTCCCTATTTTAGTATTTTTGTCTACTTGTTTTTTCTATTTAGATTCTAAATCTATCATTACCTTTTTAGATGATTGTCTTAAATCTAAAATTCGTTTTATTTGGCTTTAATTTTTACTTAAGTATGTGTATTTATCAAATCGCACATCTAGATTTACTTAATTATGTCTTTAAATTCAAATTGTTGGAATTGTAGATCCTTTTATACATTTATAAAACTTGCTACTAAAAAAGTAAAAGTTAGTAAACAGATTATTGAATTTTGGAAAACTCAAAGATTTTAATTATTACAAACTACCGAGCCATTTTATCCAAATTTTCAAAACTGTCAAGACTGGATCAAAAATGATTAAGTAGTTGATTACAAATAGTATAGCTATTGGGTTCCATTTAAGTGTAGTTGATAATGTTTGCTAAAATGCCTATGTAATTCTTGAAGCTCTATCAGTCTTCTCAAGTAGACAAGAGGCTAAAAAAGCCTTATTTGAATTTAAAAGCCTAGTTTTAAAACCCCAATATAAACAAGCCTTAGAAAAAACCTCTTTCAGAGTCCAAAATTCTTCGACTGTTTCCAAGCACTAAATGAATGGACCGATGATCAGAAGATATTTCAATATTATCCACAAAATAGAGGAAGATATGAACCCAAAGCAATCATCTTCCTCGACACAGATGCATTAACAACCTATCTATTCTTGCAAAGTGAATTAACTGACACCATTTATCTTACAAGCTTACAGATCCTTTCATTGTCTTTTACTAATTGTTGGATTATTCTTAAGATATTTGTTTGATTTTTAAAAGTTCATTTATTTGTATTTCTATTTGTAATTGTTTTTCTATTAATTCCATAACATATTTTGTTGACATATTCTAGTTAAGGATAACTTAGTTAGTAGTCACTGGATGTATAATAAACTATATGAGGGTAGTTGAGTGATTAAAATTGGATTCATCACCCTAAAGTAAATAGGGAGAATATTTCATTGTTCTTTATTAGTATTAGTTCAGGAAATCCTTGGCTAAGGTAGAATGATGTTTTGTAAATAGTTTATAAATGTCATTAATTAAATCAACAGCTAATGGTGGAGAACTAATATGATTGGACTTAAATAAAGTAGACATTAATTTCATGCTTTATATCTAATTGAAACATTGAACGATAAAATGATTAAATTATACAAAAAAATCATATGCAAAAAGGCTAATCAAAACTACGTTGACGTTCCTAAATATATGATAGTCATAATGTGTTGCTAGATGTCAATCTTAATCTATGAGTATAAATTTCCTAATTAGAGAATTAAAGATAAAATAAAAGAGTTTAATTTATCTAATCCTAAATATAATTTAGGGTTATAATTTGTATCAATTTTCAACATATTTGGGAACTTAATAGTCACAACAAAGAATGAGTTGAAGAGAACAAAGATATTTTAATCAAGTTGGACTTGATTGTAAAGTTTGACAAACCTTATAATTAAATACGAAATATTAATAAATAAAGATTATTAATAAATAAAGATTAATATGATATATTAGATCTTATTTGGGCATAATTGGTATTTAATTAGAATATAAATAAAGTTTAATAGAAGTTAGAATTTAATTTGAATTAAATTACTAAAATATCTAAAAATATATTATAAATAAGCTTAAGCTTTAATGGAGCTAACACTCCTTGTTTAACCATCTCTGTAATTATTGCAGAGTTTTCTCAACTTGTTATGTGGATATTGTTAAAGGTCGAAGGCTACGGTGGTTGAGATGAGTTGATATCATAGGGATATGACGGGAATATAAACAAGCTTCAAAATAAGATACGAATTATGATTATACTTTTATTATGATTTATGTATTAATCATTTTATGGAATTAAGTGATCTTAGTTTTGAGAAATCAAAATATGAAAAAAAAATTGTAATTATTCCGTTGTATGTGGGATTGAATCTGGCTTGATTTCCCAATACAAAGTTTAAATACTGGTTATCACTTAGCTTTGAGCTTTGCTTTTAACTTTCTGATGTATATAAAATTGTCATTATAACCAATAAGCAATAACCAGTATTGTGCACCCCACTTTTCCTAACTGTAAATTATAATGTAAACTTTGTAAGAAAGTAGAGTCGTTATGATTTACAGTAAGTGCAAGCACACCTTTACGTATAAGAATCCCTATAATTGCAATCCTTCTACCACCACTATCTTTAAGGACTCTGCTCATGAATTTCCAGCATGGAATAACATGATCAAGCCACGTGCTTAACCAAACCAATTATTTAACTTTTAAAATTCAACTGAAATCAAACTCCATATTTCAGTTGATAGAGTTGTGTAATATATTGGTAGCTAATTGGTTAGTTATATTTTTTTGTGACAATTATTTAAAGAAATATTTTATTTTATACATATTTGTTTAATTAACTGATGTATAAGATAAAGTCCAAGAGATAAATATACATTGCAAATAAAATTACAATAAGATCATAATTATAAGATTTATATTAAATTTATATATTATCCTTCAATTATTCTCAATTATTGCTCTTTAAGACTAGATATTAATAGTATAAAGATTATCATATATTATATTTCTTCTTATAAAATATTTAGTACTCGTTCTCATAAGTTAAAATATGGAAATATTTAAATAAGCATGTAGGTACTTTTTAGAGAATAAGTTTATTGAACTAATCCAATGTGAGAGTTCTATTCAGAATATTTGTTGTATGTTTGTAAAAATTCTCATTATAATGATTATATAAGGGATTATTTGACTTGAGATCTCCAAAATATTTCATATATAGAGATTGTTATATTTTTATACTGCTTATGACCTATCCTTGCAAACATAACCCTGTCCATGGTCATTGTACTTAATATGAACTATATAAAGGTAAGTGAGTGATTAAAGTTAGATTTATTATCCTAAAGTGATTAAAGATAAAATTATGCTATCTCAATTAGTATTGATTTAATTTTTTTAGAAAGGTGAAATGATACTTTGAAAATAAATTAAAAAATTTATTAACGTAATTAATTACAAATAGTAGATTATTTATATGATTAGACTTAAGTAGAATAGACACAATTCTATCATTTATGTCTAGTTAAAACATTATGTGATAAAAGGACTAGATCATACAAAAAAACATATACAAAGAGGATAGTTAAAACTATTTTGACATTCTTAATATTTAAGTAATCGTGATACATTCTTAAATATCAAACTTAATATATAAATATTAATTATTTCATTAGATAATTAAAAATAAATTAAAAGTTTAACTTATCCGATTCTAAATATGAGTTCAAGATATCTATTGCCCATATGCTCAGGAACTTAATAGGTTAGAAACAAAGAATGATTGATAGAAGAAAATGGTAATTTAATTAAGGTATACTTGATTGTAAAGTTTGAAAAACTTTAAAAGTTAAATACGATATATTTAATAAAGATTAATGTGAGATATTGAATCTATTTGGGCTAACTAGTATTTAATTATTTTTAATCATATTTTTAATTATAATTAAAGTTTAATTAAAATTAAAATATATATTTCAGTCAAAATAATTAGAAGATCCAAACTCTGTTATAAATAGGCATAAAATCTGAAGTGGTAACACATTTTTGCTTACTCCTCTTTACACTATTTATAGAGTTCTTTTAACTTTTTCATATAAATACCCTTAGAGGTCTAATATGTGTTGCATTATAGTAGTTGTGGTGAACAAGTTTAAAAAACGATTAAGGGGAAGCTATTATAAAAAAGGATTAAGTCACACAATAAGGTATGATTTACATTTATATTTTATTGTATTCACGCATCAATCATGATATAAAATTTATAATCATCTTGTCTTTTAACAAATCGAAAAAAAATATTTATTTTTTGCCACACATAAGAGCGAATCTTGTTATGCATAACAAACTGTCAACTCTTAAAGCGAAGGGAAATATAGACGTGATCTAATTAGTACTTGCGTATGACAATGGACAAATTTTTTTAGAATTTTCAAAATATCAATATTAGTTTAATCTTATAATGTGAACATCATAAAATATTAATCATAAATCATATCTTTTTATGTATTTTTTTTCCTTTTAGCAACTTTATTATAAATTTGACTTTTAAATATGTTATTATAGATCGTTTTAGTTGCTTAATTATCTGTCTTTTAACAATACCACAATATATTAAGAATGTAAATGTAGTTTTGACTAATTCTTTCAGATTAAATTTTTATATAATTAAATCCTTTTATTATATAATATTTCAATTAAACATAAATATAGATTTAGTCTATAATATTATATAATATTTTAGATATATATAACATATATATTTAGTGTTCATTATATTTGAATTAAATTATATTGATTCTTGAACATTAGTAACTGATTATTTTAATGACATTTGAAATTTACTTTTTAAATTATCATTTTACCTTTGCCAAAACTTTTTGAATAAATACTAATTTTCATTAATTACTTTAAAATAATTAATCATATATTAATCACTAATTACTTTTCGTATAAGTTATATTTTGTCTAATAATTACCAATTAAATCACTTTTGATGAAAATAGGTCCTAAATAGTTTAGAACATATCAGTCATTTTATGATCCTTAAAATAATTCAAATAATATGATTACTTATATACAAGTTAGTCCATTTAATATATTTGTTTTCTGATAATAACTCACATATTTATTTAAACATTTATATATATTAACTTTGAAGAAACATAATATTTATTAATATAATTATAATTTGACCACCAAATTTTAAATATAATTATATTATAAATAAATTAAAATAATAAGATAAGAATTCTTTAAATTAAATATTTTATAAATACACAACTCACATAAGGGAAGCACATGAAATCCTCTGTTAATGTTCTTATTTTATACCAATTAATTTTATCTACATATTTATATGAGTCTTATATAAATGTATAGATAAAAATAACTGATATAAAATTGAAACTGAATGATAGAAAGAAAAGATCTAAAACCGAAAGAAAGTTCTCCAACAGCCGTTTTTGGTCTCTGGAGGTGACGTGGAGATAAGGCCTTCCGTATTTTAGAGGATAACAATGTGACAATGAGGATAAACATTACAGATTTACACCTGTCTGTCACCATATCAAATGCTGGAAATTCCAAAGAAGTAAAAGAAAACTAAAAAAAGAGCAGGAGCCTGTCGCTTTTGAGGATTGTTTCAGGACGCGGAGAACTAATTCTAGTTGGGTCTTTCCCACTTTTTACGTCAACTTGGAAGATTTTATATATGTCTTAGACATTGACGCCAGCGACGAGTACAGGAGAAAACGGATAAGATTATGGTAAAAGATACACATTAAGAGTAAGAGTAGGAGAGGAAAACTGCAATTTCCCCAAAAATTAAAGTTGAATCTTGAAATGTTTAATTTATTTTATTCAGTACGCAAAAACTCGTACCTGAAAACTGAAGGTGTCAGCTCAGCTGGGTAGAAAGTTCTATGCCAATATGATCGATCTTCAGATTCATGTCATCATAACGCAAATAAGAAGAAAGAGGCCAAAACAACAGACATATTTTCTTTTCTGGGGCCGAATTTGTTGCCTTTTCCCCTTCTAGAAAAGAAAAGGGTTAACTTTGTGGAAACATCTATCAGGCAAGTATGCACACAAATGCTTGCATAAGCTTAATGGTTTGTCATCTAGAATATGTAGGACCAATAACAAGTAAAAGTTGATTGACACCGGCAGGTCATTTTCTTATCAAATTCCTTCGGATAAATCCAGCCCACTTGTCAACTTGTCTATCACATATCTTTGGCATTTCTATTAAATTTATTCGTTATAAAATCTCATTTTTTATTCTTAACTTCAATTAGTTGAATTAATTAGCTTAACTTTCTAATTAAATAAAGTTCTATTAAAATTTTCAGAAAATAAAATAAGAGAATTGGGGCTAACCTTATCTATTTTACAAGTTCTCTACATCTTGTACCCACTCCCAAAGCTTGAATTCCTGAAAGCACAGAAAATGATGCGAGAGGAGAATAAAAACTTGAAAAGTTAAAGGATAATCCATGAAAGCAAGGTCGTTGTCTGACACGTAATCCGACAAATAATGCATTCACTTCTAGAAGCCCATCACCATCACCGACTCGTTGATTTTATTACTCATTCAAGGCATCTAGAGGCTCTCAATGACGTGGATAGATTTTCCAATCACGTTTGAATTTTATTTGCTAACCTTAAATCGTCGGGAGCATGGCCATAGTACCTGGACTTGAAGACAGGTCCCAAAAAAACAGGAGATAGTGAGGAACATATTCTTTGTCTCAAGTTAAAGAGTTTAGTATGAGTTAATCCAATTTTAAGTCAAGTTCAATCTTTTAAAAAATATTTTGAAATTATTAAGTATAAACTACATTATTTTAAATAAAATGACTTTATTTTTAAATTTTAAATTAAAAATATTCAAATTTAACATGCTTAAATGACCTTCAAATCAATCGAGTCTAATTGAACTTAATCTCGTACCTTATATTAAAGTTGGGCTCTTATAAAAATTTTCCTAGCCTAAGTCCATCTCGGTCCAATGATATCACAAATACTATCGAAGAATATATATTGACCACAAAGTAGTATTAAAATATTTTATAAAATATTGAGTTATTAGATTTTTTTTGTATTATGGAATTTCTATTTACACCATTCATATTGGTTATATGAGAAATAAATTTGAAATTAAAAATATAAATTAAAAATTTAAAGATTAAATTATTTAAATATAAAAATATTTTAAAATAATAGTTACTGTACCTAAATATAAGATTTTTCAAGCCAGTATCAATAAATAGAATTTTAAAGTTAAATTTTGATTTTTGATTTTATTCATAAAAGAAACTAAATTTTAATCATATAAAATTAAGAGAAGACTTTATAATTTAAAATTTTATTGAAAATATTATCCAATATTACTGAATACTAATATTAAAATTGATAAAAAATTTATTACAGTATTTCGCAACTTCACCACTTTACATTACAGTCTCATATTCAATAAATGCTCTTTAAAGTTATGTTATTTATATTGACATTATTGTCCACAGATATAAACTCGTAATAATATCGATAGTCCCAAATCACATATGTTTTTTCAACTTAACTAATTATGCTTTAATATAAGAATTTTAATGTTAACTTTTACCCAACCTTCAATTTAGATAGAATTACTTTTAAGTATAAAAGGAAAAATAAACAAAAGTGATAATTTTACTTACGTTACCTAAATGGAATTTCTGGGAAGGAGTGAAGTTAGTTAGTTTAAAGTTTTGATAGTTTAATTTTTGGGGATTAAAGCTATGATCTTTTAGTGGAACTAGTTTTTTTGTTTATCCCTTTTCACTTTTTCACTTATCTGTATGATATTTCTTAATTTACTATTTTTTAAAGTAAGTAAATAGATTCATAAACAGGAATAATTACATAATGTTTCAAAATAGCAACTCCACTTTATATGGAGATTATACAACACCACAAAATGTTTCTACAAATCTAACAAGTACATCTTAAAGCTTTACACACCTATAGACACAATCTCATTTTAAGTCCTAATGTTATGGTTTGTGCAAAAAAAATCATAGTAGTTAGGCTAAGCTTCAAGAAGTACCCATTCCAATTGTACTGCTGAAATTCCCTAAGATCTCCAAACAATTTTAAGATTCCTCAATCTCTAAATATAATGGACTAGCACAACAAATCCTACTTTGAACAACTTCTGATCTTCTCTCTCATTCCATCTCAATTTGCTAGCTCATTTGAGAGTGCACAACTAGGTTTGGTTATTGTCTTATAGATCAAATATCTTAAGAAATTGCCTCCACAATTGACTAGCATATATACATTTGAAATATAAGTGATCTAGAGCGCCTAGACAATTTGCACAAATAGGATAATAGGTGTCTGGTACTTGAAACTTTTGTTTGTCTTTATTTCCCAACCTTTGTAAAGCTGCCAACCACAAAATAGAAAAGTGAGCTAGAGCGATTCCTAAATCCTAAATGAGTTTGTGGAATTGGAGTTTAATCAATGGGCTTTTTTATATGATTAAGTTGAAGATGTATGAGGGCTATGCAGTTCCCATCTTATAGCATCATCTTGTGATTGATGAGGTTGGTACTCTAGCATATTGTTTAAAATAGAGCCCGTTCCTTTTTTTGAGTGAAAAGGCCAAGACCAATTCCCATTTTGTGTTAGCTTATGTACCTTATGTCTTCAGGAATTAGTCCTTTTAGAGTCTGAAAGTATTGAGTGTTGTAAAACGTCCCTACAGGATGCCAATTATCAAGCTTGAAATTCGTGCCCCTTCCGTTAGCAATGAAGTGTTTGACATGAGATTGCATGAATTGCCTTATATGCGAATCTGTTAGAAGGCATAAGATTGATTTGGTTTGTTTTGAATAGACCAAATACTTTCCTGCTTGATATGTACCATATGAATCCATTTCGTCCACAAACTTTCTTTTTCCACACATTTTCTTCATAGCCTCTTAGCTATTAAAGCCTGTGCCATTTTGCTAGCTAATTCCAAGTCCTCCATATTCCTTAGGCAGATAGACTGAGCTTCATTTAAATTTAGGCATCCTTCCATGATTGTTACTTTGTACATGACATATTAAATGCCTTATGCATTTTTCAATCTTCTTCAAAGTACTCTAGGTAAGGCAATCTATGAAAGCCAGTATATATGAAAGTTTTTGAGAATTGAAATAACAAATTGTAATCTATCTCCATTAGAAAGAAATTTGTTGCTCTAGCTTGTATTTCTCTTTTTGTATGGAGGCAATGAGAGGCCTGCATTTTGTCTTCTTAAGCTTTTTATGGAGATTCTAAATCCTAAATAGGTAAATGGCATTTGTGAGATCTTTAGTCCTGAGTTATTAATCAGACTTATGGAGGCTTCTCGATTATGTTTGGAGAGATAAGCAGAACTTTTCCTTGTGTTAAAGATTAAGCCAAAAATTTCCTTAGACATTTGAAGGGACCTTAGAAGGACTCTAATAGAGATCAAATCATTAGCACTAAGCATAAGTAAAATATATGTAAATAAAAACTGAGAAATACTAAGAGTTCCACATTTGTAATGGTACCCAAAGCTAGGATTTTCAGTAATGCACAGATGAGTCATTTGGGAAGTCCTTCTATAGTAATGACAAAGAGGTAAGGAGAGAGGTGATCTCCCTGCCTTAAACCTCTTGATGGTTTATAGAGTTAAGTCGGTTCTCCATTCACTAAAACAACATATGAAACAGTAGTGATGTAAGATTAGATCCATTTAGTAAATCTTTTAGGATAACTAAATACATGAAGAGAATTGATGAAGAAGTTCCAATTCATAGTATTAAAAGCTTTGGAGAAGTCAATTTTGAGAGCACAACTTTTGATATGCTGCTTAGTATTGCAATCCTTGAAGATATCCTGTGTAAACATTATGTTGTCGCCAATACATTTTCTAGGAATATAGGCTCCTTGACAAGGATTGATCACCTCTAGCTATGTAAGCTTTAAGTTGTTTGCTAAAATTTTTGAAATGATTTTGTACACAACATTACAATAGGTAATAAGTATGCAACCATTAAGGCTCGAAGGGTTAGGTATTTTAGGAACCAAAACAAGGTAAGTTTTGTTAAGCTAAGTCAATAACCAATAACTCTTAAAAAATTCCTAAACTACATTTACAATTGAGGGTTTAATAAGATGCCATTTCTCTTGGAAAAATCTGGGATTGAAGCCATCTAGACTTGGGGACTTGTCTAGATGAAAATACAATAAGAATGATTTGATTTCATCATTAAAAACCTCTTTGAGTAGCATAGGATTGTGACTTCTTAATTTACTATTAGTTTATCTTGTGAAAAATTTCAGATCTTTTGATTATTTGGGCTTAATTTTTGGAGGCTAGATTTAAAGGTGAAGCTTATTGTTTGTATTGCACCAGTGGCCATAAGAATGTGGCCTGACTTTCCAGAAACCAATCTATATGGGGACATACCATTTGGTGTTTTGTAGGTTATCTTATATGCCCCTAATGCATATTCCGATCTTAAGCTTGAATTCTTCCTATAAAGTTAAACTATTTTTTCCAGGATCAGCTTGATTTCTCTATTAGACACATCAACTTGGCCACTATTTTGCAGATCGTAAAAAATGTAAACCTTTTTTATGGTACCTTTTTTATGGTATTGTATTTCCTAAATAAAGTCTCCATCACCCTACTGCAAAAATGTATTCCTCTATCACTTATGATGACTTTTTGTATCCCAAACTCAGAAAAGATGTTAAACACGACGAAAACTTCAACAATTTTAGCATCATTAGTCTTGGTTACTTTAGTTTCCATCCACTTGAAAACTTAAACAACTATAAGTAAAATATAATGAAAACTGAAAGACAATGAAAACAAGCCTAAGAAATTAATACCCCAAACATCAAATATTTCGAAAACAATAATGGGTTCTATGGCACTTGATTTATGTGGGATAAGTTACTTGTCCATTGACACCTATCGCATGACTTGTAAAAGATATCTGCATCCTTAAACAATGAAAGATAACAAAAACCACTTTTTAATACCTTATGTGCGATCATTTTTACTTCCAGATGCCTTTTACAAATGTGAGAGTGACAGAAGTTCAAAATATAAAGAGTCTCACTCTCGGGAACACATTTTCTTATTACTTGGTTTGTGCAATGCCTCCAAAGATAGGGGCTTCGCATATGTTGTACTTGACTTCACTCTTCAACTTGTCCTTTTTAGCCGTTGTCAAACCTACAAGTAGCTTATTAGCAACTAGAAGATTCATAATATCTACATCCATAGAGCCATCAAGCTGGTAGAAAATAATTGTTCAGTTGGTAATGTTTCTTTCAAAGGGACATGTCTTCCTCTCGGACCAAATGACTAAGGTGATTAACATCCAAATTAGGAACTGAAAAAATGTGACTGAAAATTTTTAAAGTAACTACAATAAATAAAATCTCTTTTCGGTTGTAGAATAATTTCGTTGCGCAGAATTCAAAGTTTAGGAACCATAATAAATTACATATGCATCTTTTCCCACAATTTGTCTTACAATCGCCCCTATTGCATAATAACTGGAATTGCATATAATCCTAAATGGGAGGCCCCATTTTGGATATTGAATCACTAGTGGGGATGTCAAGAGTTACTTAAGCTTGTCAAACACCTCCTTGCATTTATTATTAAACTTAAAAAGGACATCGTGCTGTAACAGATTGCATAAAGGAGAAGTTATATTTGAGAATCGTTGTTGAAGCTACAGTAAAAACTAATAGCCAAGAAAATAATCAATTTCTTGCACATTTAAGTAAGGCAAAGTCCATAAATTCCTTTATGATCTTCTTAACATACTCAGAAAATATGCTCATCATACACCTTTGAAAAGTGCAGGAGTATTACATAAACCAGATGGCATCCTTTGGTAAGTAAATGTACCAAATGTGCCTTTAAAGGATATCTTTTCTTGTTCATCTGGTGCAATGGAAATCTAAAAATAATCTGAAAAGGCGTATAGAAAATAGTAATAATTATGTCCAACAAGTCTCTTAAACTTTTGATCAATAAATGAGAGGAAAAAGTGGCCTTTGCGAGTTATAAAACTCAATTTCCTATAATAAATACAAACTCTCCACCTAATCTGCACACAAGTAAGAACCAACTCACCTTCCTGATTTGTTACTACTATGATTCCAATTTTCTTTGGATTCACATGCATTAGACTTACCCACTTATAATGCGAAATAAGATAAATTATTTCAATATCAAGAAGCTTAAGGACTTCTTTTTCTTACAACCTCCATCATTGGAGGATTTAGCCTATGTTGTTCTTGCCTAGTTGGCTTGGCACCCTCAACCAAAATTTGATGCAAGCATATAGTAGAGCTTTTTCCTCTAATATCTATAATTGTCCACCTATTGAACTTCTTATGTTACTTTAACATATGAACTAATTTATTTTCCAAATTAGAAGTTAACTATGTTAAATAGTCACTGGAAGAGTCTAATTGTCTCCCAAGTATACAAATTTCAAGTCAAAGGGTAGTGAATTTAACTTCATAGTTGATACCTACATATTAGAAGGTAACAACCTCTAGTAAGATTCAGGTAGGTGTATAAAAGCAAGTTCATGCCTTTTAGGAATTGGTTTTAAAGAATACAAGGCTACCACTCAATCAACTCTTCTACTAGCTCAATATTGTTGATGGATTCCAACTCTAGATGCTTAGTTAAAACTACTTCCAATTTATCCTTACAATTCAAATTAAAAACTTCATGCACTAAAGGAATAATCACATCAATAGAAAAAACAAAATGATCATTGTGGGGACGTTTCATGAGATAAAAATATTAAAACATGTCACTGCCCTGTCAAACTACATTGTGAAGGCACCCTTACAATCATCTATCTTAATTTGGGCAGTGTTAAGGAATGTTATCCTTAATAAGATAGGTTTGATGTTATAGGAAATACCTTCGTCAATATCTACCATATAAAATTTAACAAGAAATACTAATTCATTCACCTGCATAATAACATCTTCAGTCACTCCATCAGCACAAGCATTATTGTGATCAACCAATTATATTATAACATTAATTTCTTTAAAAAGACCCAAATTTAAATAAGGAATTTTGCATAACATTGATTGATGCTTGTAAATCTAACATGGCTTACTTAATTATAAGGTTGTCAATTTTATAAGGGCTAGTAAAAATTCCTAGTTCCTTAGATTTGGGAGGTAGTTTCTTTTAGAAAACTACATAAAATTCTCACTCATCATAATCTTCTCATTACCTATAAACTTCTTTTTGTTGGTACATAATTCTTTAAGGGATTTCACATACCTTGGCATCTACTTTATTTCATGTAGCAAGGGTATATTCACTTCCACCATGCAAAAATTCTCTAATATCTCTTTATCCTTTTCCTCCTTGTTTAACTTTCACTAACCCAAAAGGTGGATAGTCTTTATCATAATTGAAGGATTAGAATTTACTTTTGAATCAAATGAGGCATCTCCTTCTTTTTAAAGCTCCTTTTCAATTTCCTCTTCATCAGTAATCACAGGTGTTGTCATTGTAGGATCCTTAAGCTTTTTACCACTCCTTAAGGTTATTGTAATGACATTCTCTATATTTATCTCGGGTTGAGATGAAATTTTTCTATTACTTTGGGTTTCTAAATGGTTGATAACAACTACCATTTTACTCACCTAATTCTCTAAATTATGAATACTAGACCTCGTCTCCTGAACTTGATATCTTATCTCCTGTTGAAACTATTTCAAATCTTGCTAGAATTGTAAGGTATTAGTAGCAAGAAACTTAACCATATATTTTAAGGGCATACTTGAGTTAGAGGAGGAAGTTTGTGGTTTAGGTTGAAATTGTTGTGTACCCTACGACTTATTACTACCTTTTCCCTTTATAAATCAGGCTAGAATGATCTCTCTAAATAGGGTTATAGGTCTTAGAATATGGATTGTATTGTTCAGAAGAATTTCTTCCTACAACATTAACGTGTTTCATGTTTCTCTCTTATAAAGTTAGGTGCCCATCTGTTGGATGATTCACATTGGCTTATATCTCACAAGCTTTCACCTATGTTTGCCCTACAACAATCTGTTTAACAAAAGGTATTAGCTCATCTAAATGATGTTTGACAGATGAATTGCTTGCCTTATTTACCTTGCAAAAATCAATGTGAATGTCAAACTATTGGAAGATTGCTGCCATATGATCAATTAAAGTCTTGTCTCCTCAGGAGTCTTTTCACCTAATGCTTCACCATTTATTGATTCAACTAAACTCCTATCCATAGGCAATAATCCTTTTTAGAAATATCGAATAAGGAGTTGTTCTATGATATTATGATAGAGGCGGTTAACACTTAACTTTTTGAAGCGCTCTTAATACTCTTAAAGGGCCTCTCTATAATGTTGCTTGATTCCATAAATTTCTTTCATTATACTTGCCATCTATGATGCTGGAAAGTACTTTTCCAACCAAAAATAGTCTTTTCATTTTAGTCCACATATTAACACTCCTCACAGGTAAATTGAAAAGTCAATTTTTGCTCCATCTTTTAATAAGAATTGAAAAGCTGTCAACATGATTTACTATTCTTTCGCCCATGGAGGTTTTGTGCTTAGCCAAACTATATTGATCTTCTTAACGTGCTTATGAGCATCCTTACCTATAAGACCATGAAAGTTAGACAAAAGGTGGATTAAACCATACTTAAGCTCAAAAGTAACGTGTTCAACAAAATTAAGGAAAACAATACAAAGTAGTCTTTGTTTTAAGTTTAAGGCAACCATCACCCTTACAGTGTTTTTAAAATAGATAGGAATGAAATGATTTTTCTTAGGGAAATCATTACTCAAGTTCTTCCTAAAAAGAGTTTTGTCTACTTTACCTCTAGTAAATCCATTTTCTATAAGAAATG
>JANSVB020000080.1:819332-829808 GCA_025504935.2 Erythroxylum haughtii
AGCAAGGAAACTAAGGTGGGTGACATTTTTATAATTGAGTTATTAAGCCATTAAAGTTTCTTTCAAATAAATGGAATTAAATGATTTTCCAACTACCCTTATAAAGGTGCATTTATTGTTCTTTAAATGCTTAAGAATGTGCTACATGTTTTTGTATGTGAATATTGTGAATGAATTTTGAGCTGATACGGGAATGATTGCTAATTGCTTCATAATTGTGGTATTTGTAGCTTTTGAATGATTTGAAAAAGGGCTATTATGCTTGGTATAGCATTTTGGTTATGGAATTGTGAAATGATGATGGAAATGATTTTTGAAAGAATAGCAAGTGTATGAAATCAAGTTTCTAAAAAAGTGCAATATGGGCAAGATGTTTTCAGTTCATGAATTACATGTTATGTGGGTTTGGTGTAGTCTATTTAAGAATGTCACGTGCACGTTGACTAAGTTAAAGGCTTCTCCCGCTTGCCTGCTAGTGGCACGGAGCTCCTTCGTGAACTCCCTCATGTTTATGACTACACAGGACCATTATGTGGAATTGTGTAGTTTGTCATGTTTATGGATCTGCCTAAATCATCATGATGTGCTTATATGTTTATATGTGTTGACAAGTTTGATGAATTCTTGACTTATATGAGTTGTGAATTGGTTTGGCAAGTTGAGAATTTGAGAAATATATTTTTAATGGATTTTCATGAGAATTTTGTATGATCATGAGGGTTTTTAATAGTTTTTTCTTGTTACCAATTATAAAACTGCTACCCACGAGCTTTCAAGCTCACCCCCTTTCGGTCCCATCCTCAGGTGAAGAGAATGAGATCAAGTAACCAAGAGTTGAGGCATCATCCTACTTTTGTAATGTCTTTGTATATTAAGTTAGATTTTATAAAAACAAGGCTTTAGACATATTTCAAGAATTATTAGGTTTTGTATCTTTTGTATTTTGGATTTTGATATTGTTGATGTAATGTGGCTTGAAATGCGATTAAAGCTTTGTAAACTTTTATCTTGTGATGTTAATGAAATGTGAATTTGTATATGGATGATTGTTAAGTCGAAATGTGAATTTGTGCATGGATGAGGTGGATTTGAAATATGAATTAATTAAGGATAAGGTTAAGTTGGTATTAGGTACACCTGAATAAGTTATCAATTTGAAACGATAAATTTTGAATACGAATTGTTGTTATATATAAGGGAGATGCATTATGGAAAGGAAAGATAGGAATTATACTTTGACTTTAGAGGAAAAACTAGATTATCTAGGCTAAATTAGACAAAGTTGTCTTCTGGAATATTGTAGCTTATCCTCCTAGCTTTCCAACTCTATAAGGTATGAAATTTTTAAATATTAGAGTTGGCAGATATGAACATTATAAGTCGGTAATACTGCATAGGATGTATATCATAATAGCTATGGTGAAAGATGAGAATTTGTTCCATGAGAGGAATCATTTGAATTGAGATTTGGGAGATTTCTGAAATCATTTTGTTAATTTAATGGTTAAGAAGTGATATTACATTAGAAGAAGTGAATTTGGGAAGATTATGAGTGGATATGATGTTAGAATGGATGTAGGAACCATTGGAGAGGCTTTGGAAGGAGTTTTGTATCACCTATATCCATTAGACGGACTTTACTACCGTTAAACGGACCTTCTCTGATGTAAAAACACTCCCAGCCCATTACATGTCCGTTAAATGGACATTAGGTCGGTTAAACGGACCTTCTTGGGTCTAAAATGGCCCCCAACCCCGTGTATGTCCATTAGGCAGACATGTGACATACACTGTATAATTGCGGAAATTTGCATTTTTGATCCTCTAAATGGCAAAATCTCGCTTTGATCCTCTAGAAGTCCTGTTTCAAACCATCTAAAAATAATCTCAATAAGAGGTTTACATAGAAAGTTATGCCAATTATCCTAAGATAGGTACAATATGATTGAGGATATAAACATGTTTGATTCGTTTAGCCATAACTTCATCATCTGACCTCCAAATGAAGTGATTCTTGAAGCAATAGATTCCTAACACATTTTAATATCTCTATCTAAAAATTGATAGCTTTTCGTTTTTATCTGAAAAAGATTGACGGAAAGATATTGAGGGGTCGGTTGAGAGAGCATGACTGGGGTATGAACATAATTTGGTTTCTTAAGTATATCTTGATCTATAGAACTCCGATTGAGATGGTTCTTACTTCAAAATAAACTAGAGACTTAGAAATACTTTTTTTTAAAGTCCAATTGTGATTTTGGTGATTGATTGGTGTGGGCACACTACTCATATGGGATGATGGCTAATGAGGGTTCAATGAAATAATCCTATAAGATAGTACACACACTCAAGTTTTATGATATTCCAGAATGTTGAGCTCCGGAAACGGGGTCCAACATATATTACATCCCAAGTTCATCCTATTTAATTCTATATATCAATAAGGTAATAATTAATAAAATAACAATCAAGAAATAATAAAGAAAACAAGATGAAGAGATTTTTGTTATTGAATCTTGAATATTTAACGAATCTTTATTAAAATGTTATCTAACTTCTAATAATGATTTAATCTTGATTAACAATTAGAAAAACATCTCCCTATACTTTTCCACTATTTCTTGGCCAAAAAGTCATTTCATTTTTTTCCTTATTTTCATTAAATCTAAATCCTTAGGTTTTTAATGAGCTATAAGAGCCCAAAGCGAGTCTATGTAGCAATCCATATTGTGCTTGTATTTCTCTAGAAATCTTTAATGTTAACTGATATGTGTAAGGTGCCATGTTTCATGCTTCAATAGGTATCACAAAGGTGTGTAGGGTTGCAAAGGAGAAATAAAAGCGAATACTTTGTAACATGACCTATAGAGTGCAGGTATCGTGATTAAGGGTCCTCCAAATCTTCCAAATTTGGTATAAGTTAGTACAATTCTTCCCCAATTTCGCTCCTTTTCCTTAAATAAGTAGAAATAAAACCTAAAATAAAAATACTTCTCATAATGAGTACCAAATTCTCCAAGGTAATCAAATAATATACCATGGAAATACTACTAAAAGTAGTGTATAACTAGTATGCATAAGCTTGGCAAAAAAGGAAGGGGGATTGGGAATCACTCAAATCCAAATTACCAACAAAGTATTAATAATAGAATACTTACTGATAAACAAACACTTTAGGAGAGACGGATCTATCTCTTCTAAAGTGTTTGTTTTAGTCTTTATTTTCTTATATTTCAGGAATAAAACAAATTCGAGTTGCTTAAACCGATTCCTAGAACTGAATTTCAATTTACAATTTGATTAACTTAAAATTAATATATTATTTTTATATTAAGTTGACCAAACCGAATCAAATTTACAACTAATACCTTTAGTTATGGATTTAAGTTAAAACTTATATATGTCCAAACTTCTTGGATATGTTAAACATACGAAATATTTTTTTTGACAATATATTATTTTGTTTGATTAAATTTTGAACAAAATAATCTTGTTTTGATCAATTAAATTTTAAATAACATCAATTTATTTAAATTTATTTGAATTAAATTAATTAATTATTGAAATCAAAAAAATTCAAATTTAATTCATTAACTTGAGGTCAAATAACTCAAATTATTAATACATATATAATAAATCAATTCAAACTTAACTTGTTAACTTTGACCAAGTGTACTTAAATTCTCAATTGTAATTAATTTTATCATGAATTTTGTTTATTTTAAATTAAATAAATTAGGATAAATCCATGTGTTCATTCCATTTTAAATAAAGTGTTTGGTTAAGAGATCGATAATCTACAGAGAATATTTTTAGTGAATGCTAAATAAGAGGAAATTTTTTCAAAAATTCTAAATTACAGGAAATTTTTAGCAAATGTTTTTGTTTTTCACCTAAACAAGTATTATGACTTACAGTGAGCCAGATAATGAAGAAAAGAAAACAATGATTAGATGAAAGATAGGGTATCAAGTAAAGGTCAAGAGTATAAATTATTATGACAAGAGAGGAGAATGTATGCCTAGTTGTCCAAATTAGACCCTATCCTCCCCTAATTCAGACAAAAAGTCATATTAAGTTTTCCAATCAAAATCAAAACTCCCAATTTTTGTGATAAACTCAAAGTTCATTAGACTAAAAAAAATTAATATCGTATGATAAACTTACAATATCAATTTGTTTTCCTGTTGCTCCCATGAAGAGTGATAACTGTGGCTTCCTTAAGAATGATACTTCTGTTGTTTTTCCTAGTCTTTTTTTAATTGAGATAATTAAATTAATCTGTGTTAGCTTTTAGGTCATGATGTTTACTTTATAACATTGAATTATTTATTATAATTGAAATTTTGTGATTTTATTCTCACCCTTTTTTTACAAATAAATTATTGATTAAATAAGGAGAGAAAAATTTTAGAATATTTAGCCTAAATCTAGCTTTTCAAGAATAATGTTATATATTTTAATGTAATAGCTAGTTTTTCAAATTGAGGGATTGGAACGCTAGATTATTGCATAGAAGCTATATCATTGAGAGTTCATAAAATGCATTTCATTCATATGCATAAAATAAGCATATGCACACACGAATTATGATTTAGTAAACAGTGCAAAGATAGTATATGCACCCTATTGACATATTCTGGGGTATGAAAGGTATAAAATGATCATGATGTGAATTCTGTATTATTTATGTCTTGAATTTTGGCTTGGTGGATTATAATTAGTAAACTTAGAATTTATTGTTACCATTAGAAAATTGATGAATTAACTGTACATTTAGACTAAGAAAAATGCCAAGTGGCAAGACAAGTTGTCACATAAAAAGTTAGGACGACTAAGCTTATAATTGAGGGAAATTTGGCATAACTACTTAATTGACAAATGGTATTGATTATGGGGTGACAAAAGGACTAATAACTAGGTGACATTTGGGTAGGTTAAGCAAGGGACAAATGACTTACATGCTTAAGGACATATGTCAACTTAATTTAGAGATAACTAGCATTTGATGAGTCATGCTATGTAGAAGTAATTTCAGTTTGTTCATTCTTCTCTTCTTTCTTGCTTCTCACCACCGAAACCTTCCTAACTTTTGTATCTTGCTTCAATTTCTTACATACTAACTACAAGATCCACATAAGAAAATCTGCTCAAAGATAGCTAAAATCTGTTGCCATCATTTTTCCTTTGTTGAAAACATCCTACTTTCATCTTGTACTTGGATGATCTTGCATGCATGGTGAGCTAGGTAGACTTGTTGAATTGAGCTAGACTTTGAAGCTAAATAAGTAAGTAGAGTGTTGCTCTTATGGCATGTTATAATAGAAGTCATAGAATGAATGAATTAGGATGGATTGTATATAATGTTAATGATGAATTATACTAGAAATTGATACTTGAATTGGATTGGGATTTGAAGTATAATGAAGGTGAATTTTTCTTAATGAAATGTGTTTATATAGTGATCTTGAAATGGGAAAGAATTAGGGCTACATGTATGATCAAATGAATGATAGTTTCTATATTTTTTTAATGAAAGAAAAACAATAGTAATGAGCTGCCAAATAAATGAATTTGAGTTAGAATTAGAGATGAAATTGGTGTGGAACTGACATATAAGTAAGGGATACTTGAGGCATAATTTAGGGGCTATGATGAAGATGTTTGATTGGAAAAAAGGAGACGAATATGGAAAACTATTACAGGAAAATGATAATCCACGATCGTGGCACTCATCCCACGACCATAGATAGATGCATTAGCAATGCTTTGTAAGGGAAATTTCTGTTTTATGATTTTGTTAAACCATATACAGATAAGTTACTTTACTTTGATGCATTTGGCCTTGATTGGGGCTTGAAATGAACTTAGATAGTTGCTTGGTTAATTGGTAAAAGGTTTGATAAGTTTAGTCTATAAAATGATGTTGTAACTTAAGGATTAGATGGTTTGATATCAATGTATCTAAATTTTGGATTTATGAGTTATTAATGGTAAAAGGATGTTCTTATAAACGCAAATGTGATTCAAAGGATATAAGTAATGAATTAGGTATGATTGAATGAGAATTGGGAAAGTTGTGTGAATATATATAATGATAGGAAAGAGTTGATGAATGTATGATGAATGTAGGGTCATTAAACTTACTTAAGGCATAACCTAATTGTAAACAAGTTACATACAAGATATGATGAATGAATGAGCAAGATTTGTGAATAAAGTTACATGCCCGGGATAGTCAATTGAGTATACATTGCACGTAACATATATACATATGCATAATTGAGTATCCATTTGATTAAACAAGTTAGTGATGTGTAAATATGCATGTATTGCATGATATAAAAGCACAAATTAAGCGTCCACATCTAGACATTGCCAGCTTGTCAAGGCAATAGGTATCTGGAGCATATTGTGAGTTAACCTAGATGTTTTCTTACTATCCTAGGATTGTTTCTAATTAACTTTTAGATATTAAACTGTTATTCATATGATTATGATATTTATAATTTCAGACATTGATGGTTCAAGGAGTTTGATATTCAGGACTGCATTGGAAGTGCTTCCTAATTATATGTGAAAATGGAAATTGTATTCTCAACTAAATGTTGAGTGCTAGACTCAAATCTGATGAATATAATAAGTAACTGTGCACTTTGAATGAAGGTTATTGATAGCATATTATGTGAAATGATTCATTCATTATATGAATATGCATGATCAGATAAAAGGTTATGATTAGAGTGACTAGTTCGAAAAGAGCTTAAAGCTCAGAAATGTGCAAAAGAGCCATAGGCTCAGCAATTAATGAGCCTTGTATCTACTAAGGGGTACGAGATACTATTTAAAATAAGCCTGATGTCCACAAAAGGATATGGGATAGTTAAATAGGTGCTCAGTCATGACAAAATAAGAATAAAAGTGGAGTCTCATATGCATTGCATACATATATTTACATGTATCATGTGAAACATTGTACAAACGTACTAAGTTATGTTAATATAGTGATCTGCAATACTTGTATACATGATGATATGAATGATTGAGGTGAAAGATTGGATTATTTGAAAAGATTCTATAACATGATTGTATTATAATGTGCTTATTGAGATATGATGTATAATGTGATTCGGTATACAAAACTGAATGGGAATTGATTCAAGCTAATGTGATATACTTGTGATGTTGTGTTTTGACTCGAGTGAGCAAATCAATGATGGTTCACTCACTAAGTTTGCAAAACTCATCAAAATTGCAACGTTATTTTTTAGGTATTGAGGAGACCTAGCTTCTATGGCAACTTATTAGCTATCTAGTATTATCAAATTTGGAATAAGGAATGACTCAAAGGTTTGGTCGGCAAATGTCTGAGGAGTTTAGATAGATTATTTTTGTTAGCATCTCATTTCATGTTAGATATTTTACAAAGAATAGAAAACTCTTAGATGTTTTTGTAATGTACATATATAGATTATGAGTTGTAATGACAATGTAAATGATGTTTGTGAAATGAAATGAGAAAAGTTGAACTTATGGTCACTTATGTTCTATACGACGCTATAATAGTGAATATGATTGCTTTACCATGCCATTCTTATAGGGTATGTTCTTGAATGTCCTTTGGATGTTCGGGTATATGCTTTATGGTAATGGTGCGTTACAATTTTTGGTAACATAGTATGGTTTGGCACGTTTAGGGATATATAAGAGTATTTAAACATGATACATAGTGAGAGACTTGAATAGTGATCACCATTATTGTTTGATATAGGTCATCCTTTATAAGAGATCGAGTCGTAGAGTTAGCTAACCTTGAGTCTATAGAAGCCAACAGAGAGTCTCCAATACATCATTCTAAATAAATGCCTATGAGAATTCCTGAGAGAAGAGAAAGGAGTTATGATAAGCTTAGAAAGAAGGAGGCTATAGACTTTTATGGAAGTACAGACCCTAAAGAGGCAGAAGTTTGGTTGGAAAGAACTGAACAGGTGTTTGATCAGATTGATTGAGAGTCCAATGAAAGATTCGATTATGCAGTGTCGCTATTGCAAGGTCCAGCTTATTAGTAGTGGAAAATCTTTCTTGGCGGTTCCACCCGACCTTGTCAATTGACATAGGAAGACTTCCTGAGGGTTTTTAAGAAGAATTATATGCCCAAGATTTACTTGGATAGGAAGATGAAGGAGTTTCTAGATCTAAAACAGGGAAATATTACTGTAGCTAAATATGAGGTGCGGTTTAATGAGCTAATAGGGTATGCCATTGCATTGATTCCAACTAAGGAGGATAAGTGTAGGCGGTTTAAAGATAGACTAAATATGGAGATTAGAACAAGGTTGGCCATCACTAATCTGAGTAGCTTTACTAAGTTGAGAGTTGTCTCAATCTGAATTGAACAATTATTGAAAGATGGTAAAGTATAGTACAAGAAGGAATTTAGAATGAAAATGCAAGGTGAGTCCTAAGCTGATTCTGGTAGGAGATTTAGTAAATTCCAGAAGAAATCATTCTGATCCTATACCATATCTAGACAGTCGGGATCTAGACCGAGAGGTGGTTTTATTCAAGCTAGTAGTGGTAAAGATCAAGTATTCGTATGGCAAACACAATAGATGCCTTTACCTAGTTATAAGCATTGTGGAAAGAAACATGGTGGGGAATGTTGGATGATATTAGGAGCTTGTTTCCATTGTGGCTCTCTTGAACATCAGATTAGAGACTGTCCCGCGACTATGGGAGCACAGTTTAGAGTGAGAGGGGGATCAGTGACTGAGACAACTATCTAGCAGAGTAGAGCTACTGGAGTAGGAAAAAAAGGTAGAGGTAGAGGTAAAACTAGTTCAACAGGTCCTAGTGTTAGGACAAAGGTGCAGAGTAACTAGTCGTGATCTCAAGCTAAGATCTTTGCCATCACTAGATAAGAGGAACAAAACTCCTCAGATGTTGCTGTAGGTGTGCTAAATGTCTTTCAATTTGAGGCATTTGCATTATTAGATCCAGGATCCACACATTTATTCATTACAACACGCCTGGCATCTAAACTATATAAAGAGTAAAAGGTGATGAAATGTGACTTGGAGGTGAGTACTCTAGTTGGAAGTACTATAGTGAGTAGGGAAGTCTGTAAATGGTGTATCATTTGGATTAATCAAGCAGAGGATATATATCTAATGTTGGGTATGGACTAGCTTACTACGTATAGGGCAGTAATGGATTGTTATACTAAGGAAGTGACTATTGAATCCCCTAATCAACCAAGGGTGATATTTCGAGGTGTTAATCAAGTAGTATTAGCTAGGTTAATTTCCTCAATGAATGCTCTCAGACTAATTCGAGGTAGATGTGAGGCTTATTTAGCCTATGTAACTGATAACTAAACTGAGCAGACAGTATGGGATATTCCTATTATTAGGGATTTCCAGGATGTGTTTCCCACTAAATTATTGAGTTTATCCCCATAAATGGGAGACGAAGTTTATGATTGACCTTGTTCTAGGTTCTGCTCCTATATTGATTCCTCCATATAGGATGCCACTTGTGGAAATTAAAAAACTTAAGACCTAGTTACAAGAGTTATTGGATAAGGGTTTTATCAGGCCCAGTGTATCACCTTAGGGAGCTCCAGTGTTGTTTATGAAGAAGAATGATGGAACTTTGAGATTGTGTATTGATTATAGGCAGTTGAATCGGGTGATAGAGAAGAACAAGTATCCTTTATCAAGAATAGATGACTTACTTGATCAATTATAGATAGATGATTTACTTGATCAATTACAGGGTGTTTACTAAGTTGGATTTGAGATCAAGGTACTATTAGTTAAGATAACAGAAGCTGATGTACCAAAGAGTGCATTTAGGACCAGATATAGGCATTTTGAGTATTTAGTGATGCCATTTTGATTAACAAATGCTCCAGAAGATTTTATGTCATTGATGAACAAGGTATTTCAGTCTTACCTAGATCATTTTATGATTTTGTTCATAGTTTATATTTTGCTATACTCGAGAAATACAGAAGAATATTATGAGCATTTGAGGGTAGTATTACAAATAATGAGGGAGAAACAATTGTGTGCCAAGTTCAGTAAGTGTGAAATTTCGCTTGATAAAGTAGTACTCTTGGGTCACATAGTGCTTAGACAGGGCATATAGGTAGGCCCAAAGAAAGTTGAAGCAATGATGAAGTGGAAAGCCCTGAGAAATGTGCCTGAGATCCAGAGTTTTCTTAGATTAGTAGGTTATTACAGAAGATTTGTCAAGGGGTTTTCACTGATCTCAGCCCCTTTGGCAAAGCTTTTGAGGAAGAATTTACCTTTTAGATGGACTGATGGATGCGAAAGGAGTTTTGAGGAGTTAAAACACCAATTAACTACAACACTGGTGTTAACTATCCCATTAGGGTTTGCAGGATATGTCGTATACAGTGATGCTTCACATTAGGGATTAAGATATGTTTTGATGCAGTATGTGTAGGAA
>JANSVB020000080.1:899050-917023 GCA_025504935.2 Erythroxylum haughtii
GGCCCGAATGGCTATTGAAAATTGTGTTAAGTGAAAATGTTTATGAATGAATGTGGGCCCAATTTGAGTTTCGATTTCCGCATTTTGTGTTATCGATTTTCCAAAAAAAAATATTGTGGGCTTTTTGAAAGATTGAGTGCTTTAGCACACCACCCTCGTGGGGCACGGACTCGAATATCACCATCGATGTCGAGTTCAGGTCATCACGGGAGTGGGGTGCTACACTCTCCCATATAACGTTGCAGTCATATGTATTTCTTGATTTTACCATGAACGCCCAATCATCGTATGCCACATATGCACGTGAACCCTATTGTCGCACACTCTAATTCAAGATAGATGTCTGATGCAGATTTTCGATATACACAAATCCTTCACACAAATAAGAGTCCAACTTCAACCAATTAACCACCACTTTAATTCTACCACGAAACCACAACTTCATTATTTTTTTTACCGCACACCAATTAACCACCACTTTAATTCAAGTAAGAAGAGTCCACCTTGTATGTGTTTTCTTCTATCCTTAATATCCTCATAATTTAGCATTAAACATCATCAAATTACTAACATGTCTAGCAGTAAAATAATTCCAATATCACCATGATGATAGACTCTAATGTAGTGTAGAATTCCTACAAGTTATGTCTTATATGTCCAATTAAAATGCCAAAACTAAATAAAAGATATATTACAATATATCCTAACAATCTCTCCTTTTTTTTTAACATTTTTGTCACAACTCTAGAACTCCACATAAATAACATAATTGGACATATAAGTATCAAATTCACAATGCATATGACAAATACTCCCTCTTAATCAAATATCAAGTTCCAAAGAGCATCACAATTATCCAATCATCCAAATCTCCCCCTTGGGACAAAAAGATGCCCAAAAGTATGACGAATAATCACGCATATACCTTGAAATCTCTCCCTGAATAGAGCATTCACCGTAAACAATCTGATGTCTCCCCCTTGGGACAAAACAATATCAAAATGCATAATCTTAATAATCAACAATAGGTGCAGTGAAAGAATCATAAGCACATCAAGAAGACAAATTACCACCATTCAAAACACTGAGAGATATGCCCGAAAGAGAGAGAGATACCTGAGAGAGACTTATACTGATGAGAGAGCTGAAGAGTCTTCGGTGGAGCCAAATAGAAGTCACAATGCCAACTACTAAAAAGATGGGACGACAATGGCAACATAAAAACTAAGGAGCTTAAAAAGACAAATCTTTTTTTAACAACACAAACAAATACTTCAAAAATGTAAAACACACATTTCCTGTGCCTCTAAAAAAAATTCAAACCTGGTCTTATTCCTTATCATATTATCTTTGTGATTGGTTTATTCTTCTGAAGTAACTGACTTGTCCTCTATTTGACTAGTTGCTTTAAAAGCAGTAACTAACTGTGAATCTGTATAATTTTTTTGTTTTTCCTTCACTACGTTTTTGTGCTTGTACTTGACCCTTTCTAATGTAAGTGTGCTTCAGTACCATGGGCTGCTGTTGAAAATTTAATGAAGAGTATCTAGATTTTCGGTTTTGACCCCTTTGAAACATCTTTGTAACATATTGTAGCATCTTAGCCTTATGTTCCCAATAACTCCACAAAAATCATACGTCGGTACAAATCTTCAATTCTTTCTCGATGTTTCTTCTTCTCGAATAGATCTGGACATATTATTTTTCTCCTCATTCACTTTAGAGCATTCACCCTTATAGCTAATGCCTTGAAGATCCCCGTTAACCTTACCAATTTCTATTAACGTTTCTAGTTTTTCTGTGCCTCCATTCAACATTCTCAATCCCTTTTCAATACTTACCAATTTCATTCTAGCTTCACCAAGCTCATCTGACGTCAACATCAATTTCTTTTCTAACTCTTAGATGGTGTTCTTCATGGAGAGATTCTCTTCCTTCAATTTTTTATTCTTTCAACAAAATTTCACCCATTTTTCACACATTAACTCATAGGATTCATAATGTGAAGTCAAGAGGACTTCACGATTATCAATTTTGATGACAATCAAATAATAATAATATTATAAATAAATGAACTATTTTGATAAGTGTGTTAAGTGTGCAGGAAAACACAGAAGAAGCGGAAAACACAGAAGAATTGAAAACACAGAAGAAGCGGAAAACACAGAAGAAGCAGAAAACACAGAAGAGGCGGAAAACACAGAAGAAGTGGAAAGCACAAAAGAAGTGGAAAACATAGAAGAAAAGAAAAATACAGATGATACAAAGATAAAGATACTTTAGTACATTGGATAGTTAGTCGGTTGGAGTTAGTTACAGATGCAACTTTTCAGGTAGTTGGAAGAGTGACAAAAGGACAGTACAGAACTATTAGGGTTAAAGGTATTAGTTTCAACTTAGAGACTCCTGTGCATCTAATCATACACTTTATACCTTTGAGTTTTATATCTTCAATTAAAGATGTCCTACACCTTCTTGGAAAACCAATTTCAAAAAATACCTAGACCTAATTACCTTGCTCTCCCTGAAGGAAAACAATCTTTCAAACCTCCTGTTATCAAAATCATTCAATTAGATGTTTTACCTTCATAAATTCTTGTTGCTACAAACTTCTATCCACCAAGTACACCTCAACAAGTTCCTACTATTGTTGTGGAAGAAGTTAGTCACTCACAGCAGCGGATTCAGGAAGCCTTAGTTAAAGAGATTGAAGAAATTCATACTAAGGTTGATGATCTAAGTGACTCAGTGGGTGATCTGCATAAGGAAGTGGCCTATCTACGAGTTTCAATTGAAGAAGACCTCAAGTTGATCCGAATTGATATGCAATGAATGTTTTCTGAAATCATGAAGCATCTTCGGTAAGTTTTTTGACTAATAACAAATAGGGGGAGAAGAGCAGAAGTAGAAGAAAGAAGAGAAGAGTAGAAGTAGAAAGAAGATAGCATATGGGGAGACCAGAGACAAGAAAAGAAGATAGTAATTACTACAATTTTTTTGTCATATGTGTATTTTACATATACATGTGTATATCTTTTTTTGTCTTCTTATTCGTTATCTGAATAATATTCGTTCATTCACTTTTATCTTTCTAAAATTATGATTATTTGTATCATCAAAAAGGGGGAGATTGTTAAGTCAAAAGGACTTCACGATTATTAATTTTGGTGACAAAAAAATAATAATATTATTATAAATAAATGAATTATTTTGATAAGTGTGTAGGAAAACACAGAAGAAGCGGAAAACATAGAAGAAGTAGAAAACACAGAAGAAGTGAAAAACATAGAAGAAGTGAAAAACACATAAGAAAAGAAAAATACAGACGATATAAAGATAAAGATACTCTAGTACGTTGGATAGTTAGTCAGTTGGAGTTAGTTATAGAACTCAATTGAATAACGGTTTCTACAAGAAGCAAGAAGCAGTTATCAAGAAGCAAGAAGCAATTATCAAGTTGTTGGAAACTTAGGCTATAAAACTAGTCATAGTCGAAGAATGAATAATTCTTTTCTTTTAAGCTTTCAATTTTTACTTACAAAAAAAAATTCTATATTAAAAAATGCAATACAAGAGAGCAAGCTCTACTATAACAAAAAACTCACAATATCTTTCTAGTGAGAGAAAGAAAAGGCTAAGAGCCTGGAGAGGCTAAGATAGCAAAAAGAATACTTTGTGTAACAGACCTGAAGAGGCTCTAGAAGGGAAGAAAGAATACTTGTAAAATTATTGAAGTATAGTGAAATCTCAGACGAACTATGAGGACTGGACGTAGGCCAAGGTTTGGGGTAAACCAGTATAAAAATCGCAGCATCTATCTTCTAACCTTTCACTTTATTTTCCCCTTATTCTTAAACAAGTATATAGAAGTTATTTACGATTTAATTACATAACTATTTCTGTATACGTTAATTCTATATTAATGTGTGATTTACTTCAAGATATAAGATGACTGTGCCTTCTTAGCATAAAACATAAAGAATATAATTCAAGATAGGAGTAGGGATGTCAATAGGACGGGTCAAGTTTATGCCGCTCCTAGGCCAACCTGGCCTGACCCTCAGATTGGGAGGCCCTTGGCCGGACAGGTCCACGTTGACAAGCCCATGGTCAGGCCGATCCCTGGGAAAAATAATAAACTACCTTCGCCCGTGGCCCAGTCAACCCAGGCCAAAACCAAAATTGAGATTCCTAGATAAGAGATTTTAATAGAATTCACTTTTAAACTACAAGTAGGTTGTAAGTTGGTCTCATTAAAGATTGAGAAGCTAAATGCGACAATTGAAAATGGACTTCATTGATTATATATATGGATAACCATGAATCAGATTAAAGAAAAATAGAAAGTTAATATCATAAGACCCTTCTTCTCCTTGAAACCTCCCATCATGAGTTTCTCACTCAAAGTTAATCAGATATAACATATCATTAGGCCTTGATCTTTAGGCATTGTTATTGGTTATATGATGAAACCAAAAACCTTATTAATCTTAATTTAGTCCTTAAGCTTCTTTAAGACTTATAAGGGAAAATGATATACATAATACGACCGTTAGGAAGCCCACATTAGAAAAATTGGTAAATGCATGTACTCATTTAGTGTGCTTTAGGATAACCACACTCTGTCTTACCCATGTACTACCTACTCTAAGTTGGTTCCTTGACTTGCTCATCCTCGACTATGCCCTCTCTTATTTAAGGCATAATATCAAGGAATGTGTGTCATGCTTTCATCCCTATACCTACTACCTTTATTGTATAAAAGAAGATTTTCACACAAAAAGATAAGTATACATCACAAAATCATCTTTTGTTTTAGTAATACAAACCTAAGGCTAACTTACTTACGCATAATAAAGAGCTATTAGCATTCTACATCGATCATGCCATCTCTTATTTAAAGCACTCATGTTATGACCTATTCATTAATATAATTTCGTGATCTCAATGTAAAAGATTCAAAATTGAATCAAAATGCTAATTCAAAATTGAATCAAAATGCTAACATATTTTAATTCAACTCAATTTAATTATGAATAATTATAAATAAAATAAATAAAAAATTTTATCCAAAATAATAATTCCTAAGGTTCATCTTGACTAAATCTATAGTTTATAAAAAAATAAATAGCCATCGTGACAATAAAGAAAATAAGATAGAAGAATGAGCTCTCGTGGATCTTGAATCTTAATGTTTTTTCATTGAATCTTGATTGGAGTCCCCTCTTTCCTCTAAAATTGATTTCTTCTTCTTCTTCTTCTTCTTCTTCTACGCTTTAAGTCAGTTTTCTTGTCCTCTCATTTGCTCTCCCCTTCTCTATCGTCCTTCTCTTCTTTTTTTACAAAAACTTAAAATTTCCATTAAATGCGAGTTAAGCACTAGAACATTTTTGTCCCCTTTCAACTTTTTTTTAACAATCATAGTCAGCACGGGTCTACAACATAGTCCCATGTTAAACTTGTGTTAGGGTTCTACTTACTTCGTATCACATCTAAGACTCCTTACTTAAAAAATGAATTTGAAGCCAAAGAATATGATACCATATATATGCTATATTAAGGAAAACTGGACCATGTCCAGGCTATGTTCTTCCTTTAGTCAAATCCTAAAAAAAGTAGAATGCACTAGTTTACAACATGAGGACAGACATGGTTCAGTATTGCTATCATGTTCTAAATATATGATGATATCTGATTGGTTGATTTTAAGTTGTCAATATTGAATTAACTACAAATGCACACCGTAGTTGTTGCTAGCATAAACAAAGGTTGAATCCCACGAAGACAATAATTACGAGTAATTAACATTATCCTATTATTTAGTCTACGAATTAAGTTTTGGTTTTTAATTAAAAATAGTAATTAAACAGATTAAATAAAGTAGGAAAAATAATGAACAAAAATAAAGGAAATCTCTTAGAAAATAATCAATATCAAGAATTAATGCCTAGGTGATGACTCCTCCTAAAACCTTCAGATAATTAACCTTTTATTATGTAATTATATTTTTTACTATTGGACTGTGAAAATTCCTATCTTATGTTAATAACTTTTTTAAGAATACTATCAACTAGTCCTAGGTTTGTTAACTGAAATTCTTTAGATTAAAGTTTCTAGGATTGCTTTACCAATTTGTGAATTCCGCAATCAGGTTTGACTCTAATTTAGAGAATTTATGTTGGCATATCTTTAGGTTTGCAATTAACTCCTTTCAATTATGGTATATCTATTCATAAATAGGATTTCTCAATCTCTATGTTATGAAATTAGATTATGTACTAATATTAAGGATCTATTAGAAAATATATAAAATACATAATCAAATCACAATAGATCAATCAAAACAATTACATTAAATAAAGAATCAAAACATGCTGTAGCACTAACTAAGGTTCATCACTTCTAAACACTAAAAGATGTTTAGTTACGAATGATTGAAAACGAAATCAAAAATAAATTGGAAGAAAAACAAATAGAAAATAAGAGTTCATAATTCTAAATCTCCTTTTCTATCGAATCTTCTAGGAAGTTTGGGGTCTGATGTTGTAATTTATTATATATGTTGATGATTGCTTCCTATTCTCTACTCCTCTGGTTCAATATCTTCCCTTCTAAACGTTCTTCACGTGTAGAATTGCCTCTAAAAGTCTACTCTCCCCAATTGGCCTCCACTCATGTCTTTTTTATATAAATTTTAGGATTCTAGGAAATACACACTTTGATACACGGGTGTGTACTAGATCATTTATACTCCAAAATCTCTAGAATTTGTGAATCTACATGGGTTGTGAGATGTACACAAGTTCAACCACAGTTATATATCTTTAGTTTGCTTCAAAATATCATTTTATATTAAGTTTTCATCCGAATTCTTCTCCCTTTAGTCCATGAAAGTATTTATACTTGGAACAATTTAAGTACCAAATATACAATAAAATGTATAAAATATCAAGCAAAATTCATCAAATATGGATGCATAAATATAATATCTACCAAAACTTCTCTAAATTGACACTAACTTTTTCAAATTCATTTTTTCATTGGAAAGCTGAAACGAATTATTCAAATTAAATTAAATTAAATTAAGTACCAAATCTTAAAGAAATCATATAAACACAAGTTAGATACTCTTTGGATTAAATTAAAAATATAGTCCATTTACCTACTATCGCTGTTATATAAAAAAGGATAAGTATCCATCATAAAATCATCTCCTAATTATCAATCCAAACCTAAAGTTGACTTAGGCATCAAAGATCTTACACTAGAAACACCCTTCGACGTTATTTTGTAACTTCGAAGTTGTTGACATCACTAACATTACAAAGGGAAAAGAAACAACCTTGAACGAAGACCCAACCTGAGAGAATATTAAAACACTTGAAGTATTAATTAGTATCATTTTTCAAATATTAGTAGATCAAATTCTTTTACTTTTTTTGAAAATAAGTTATTGAAGGTATAGTTAATATTTAAACCTACATTGATGAAGAAGAAGATTCTTTAAAGTAACATTACAATATTGGTTTTGCTGGTAATTCATACCTGAATTGTTCATCCAAGCCTACTTATTCCTACTTATCTTTTTGATTTTCTATTTTCTAAAATTAAGTAAAATTATGTTTATTTAAGTTTTTGGTTTCAAATTTTTATTTTGATTTCTTTGAATTTTCATAACTTATTAAAACTATTAAAACAATTTTTATTTTTTATTCCTATTTTACATAATTTGATTTACTATCATATATTAGCTAATTGTTAATAAGAGTTATGAATAATTTTAATTTAATGTTTTATAATTAACGTAAATATTAATTTTAAATAATTTTAATTTAATAGTTATTAATAAATATAATTTATATTTATATTATCTTCAAATATTATAAATTTCAAATAAAATTTTATTTGACAGTTAAAAATAAATATTAAATTTATAAATAAAATTATTTAATTTTTAAAATATAATAATTTTTACCAATAATTTATCAATAAATATTTGATAAGGAGTTAAAATAAATGTATTTAATTAATTAATGTTATAAAAATAATGTATTTTTAAATATATCTTTTAGGGAATTATTATTAGTAATAAAATTATAAGTACATTAATATGTTTTGCTTTTATTTGAAAAAATATAAATATAAATAAAAATATGAAAAGAATACTAAAACTAAAACCAAATGGCTTCTCAATTAATGAAATATAATTGTTTTTGAAAAAGATGTGAGCAATGAAAAGGAAACGATGAAACTAGCTGGCACTTGCGATAACGCAAGCAAGTTGAGAAGGGAATTGGAATTGGTAAACAGACCTGGTGACGAACAGGGAAGTAAATCGTACGACGTTAATAGTAGTCTACAAAGAAAAGTCATGATAGTGAAAGCCATTATACGCTGCTATCATTGACCCTGAACAGGACAAGCTGCAAGAACCCCTAGAAACCATTTCAATATTATCCAATTAAAACGAAGTCGGGAAATGTACATGGTGTTTCTTTGACCTTTAATTCACGTGATGAGCAATAATAATGGTTATCATAGAAGCCAGAGTAGCTTACAATTCCGATATTCAGAAGCCTACGATTAAGATCCATCGACATGGAGGATTTCTTGTCTCACATACTAGCAATTTCAGGTGCTCTACTGCTTGTTATATTGTACAATTTGCGGCGGGCAAGAGGCTGGAGGTACAGAAATAATGGGCTTACAGCTCCAGAACCATCAGGGGCGTTGCCAATTTTAGGTCACCTCCATCTATTGGGCGCCCAGAAAACACTTGCTCGAACACTAGCAGCCATGGCAGATAAACATGGTCCCATCTTCAGAATTTGGCTTGGCAAAAATCCTGCCGTAGTCATTTCAAGTTCAGAGATAATCAAGGAGTGTTTCACCACATACGACAGAATTTTGGCTTCACGGCCAAAATCAAGTCACGGGGAGTGCCTGAGTTACAATTATGCAGCCTTTGGTTTCGCTTCTTATGGAACTTATTGGAGAAACATGCGTAAGCTAGTCACGATTCAACTTCTTTCAGGCCATAGGCTAAAGGAACTGAGACATGTTCGAGTCTCCGAAGTGAATACCTTCGTCAAAGACCTGTATTCGCTTTGCAAAATCAGCGAAGACCATTCAATTACTACAGTGGTGATTAGCGAATGGCTCGAACGATTGACTCTCAACATGATCACAAGAATGATAGCGGGCAAGAAATATTACTTCAGTAGTCCTGATGCAGAAAACCAAGAGGAAGGGAAGCGTATTGGAAAACTCATAAAGGAATACATGTACGTTTCTGGTACTCTCGTCCCATCTGATTTGATCCCGTTTCTTGGGTGGTTGAATTATTTTCCAGGACCAGTTAAGACTATGAAGCGTCTGTCAAGGGAATTAGATTCGGTGATGGAAAACTGGATTGAAGATCACAAATTGAAAAAGATGAAGATGGAACCAAACAATGTGCAGGATTTCATCGATTTGATGCTATCTGTAATGGACGATGATTCAATTTGTGGTCATACGCGTGAAAATGTCATCAAGGGTACATCTACGGTACGTACTACCTCGCACTTTGTCCATTTAACCTGTAGTAGCAATCAATAATCTTTTACAAGAATGAGTGGAGTATTATTCTTTTACAAAATGAATAGTTGGACTACTAATTTGCATTATTGAGAAGAACGCTCAAGTGAGACTAGGTTGTCTGATTTTAGTACGATCAGACAAGTCATTCGTCCCCACGATTGAAGTCATCCTGGTGCATTCTCCAAGCTGTAATGAATTCTTGGGCGGATTCATTATACCTTAACAAGTGAGTTCATGCGTGACATCACTTAATAATATGACAAGCTTTCAATTATTGGTAACTTGTTTCGGCATATCAATGATGGTATGCTAAACTGACTTCCTCCCCTGTTTCCTTTGTCTTCAAGCTTAGTCTTGATCCTGTTAAGGATGGATGGACAAAAATCAAGGAAATAAAACCCAGGTTTACTGGTCCAAAACATATTTGGATATGCGATCAATTTCCTAAAGTTTTCAGGATGAGATTGAAGCTTAACTTCTGTAAAGTCCTTAAATGCTGGAATTGGTTGTTTGAGTGTGAATTCTTGACTTATAATTGGAGACTAGGAGCAGACAACATAACTTGTGATTAGCGTGCTGCCTGAAACCAGTCCCCAAAATGATTCTCATATTTGGAGAAAGACAGGAAAAGAAAAAAAAAAAACTCTTACTTTCATCTCCTCGTTTATTTTTATCCGCCAAAAAGAAAGTTTCAGCATCCTTTATTCCTTTTATTATTGTCTATTTAAGGATTCCTTTTAATGTTCTCGATTTAATGTTACAGACACTCATCATAGCAGGTGCTGATACCACAGCCATTGCCTCGACATGGATTTTGTCAAACTTGTTGAACAATAGGAACACATTAGAGCGTGCACAAGAAGAGCTAGATCAGAAAGTTGGCAGGGAAAGATGGGTGGAGGAGTCCGATATCGGAAACTTGGCCTATCTTCAGGCAATTATCAAGGAAACACTGCGCCTATATCCACCTGGTCCATTAGGCGTTCCACACGAGGCAACAGAAGATTGTTGTATAGCAGGATATCATATACCCAAGGGCACTCGATTGTTAGTAAATTTCTGGAAATTGCACAGAGATCCAGAAGTTTGGTCCAATCCTGACGAATTCATGCCCGAAAGATTTCTTACAATGCAGTCCAAGGTGGATGTTTTGGGTCAGAATTTCGAGCTGCTCCCTTTCGGCTCAGGGAGACGATCTTGTCCTGGTATGACGTTCGCATTGCAAGCAATTCCTCTGACGCTTGCTATGTTGCTTCAGGGTTTTGATGTGACACCACCATCGAATGTCCCTGTAGACATGTCTGAAGGAGTAGGCATAACTTTGTCTAAAGCAACTCCCCTACAAGTTCAGATTACCCCACGACTGAACCCTCATCTCTACGAAACTCTAGTGCCCATACACTAGCCTAGAATCTGTCTTGCGTGTTCTAAGTTGTTTACCGCCCCTAGACGCACCAGTTATGGTCCGCGACCACGATTGTACTTGTATCGCAGCTGCAGTGTTACCTCAAAACCAACCATTTAAAGGCTATCCCGTCTCTGTTAACAAATGCTTCGTATTTTACTAAGAAAAAGTTTGAAATTCATAATTGGTTTAAAAGGTTCACTAATAGATTATTATACAAAAAGATAGGTAATTTGATTTATATTCAATTTTTAAGTGCTATTATCATTTTAATATTAGTACATATCTTACATATAATTTCAAAACATTGAAGTCCAAATTATAGAAATTCAAAATTAAAAAAATCTACATTTGAAAACAGAGAATATTGTATGAAGATCCAATTTGTTATACTGGATCACTCAAATCAAACCAAAATACTATCATTTAACAAATTTAGATTACTAATATTTACAAAGTTCAATTTTACATACGATATATAATTATATTATCCATCTAATTTCAAAGAATCGATCTCAATCTTTAAAATATGCATAAACTCATGCCATCAACCTAAAGCTACTTTAGGTACACAAACCAAATAAGTGATCTCTATGTCATTTCAATATGAGCAAAAAGATGAAAAGATTGATCACAGGCGGAAAGAAGCTACGGTTTCTCTTTCATCTTTTTGGATAGAGTTGCATGATTTATTTTTCTACTGCTTTAAGCTTGGGTCTTCGCTCTGTCCTTCATCTTTTAGCACTCTTATTTCACACTCTACTTTTTCCTTCATAATTATTTCTATTTAACTTACGCCAGCTGCCTCAATTGGATCCTTCAATTCTTTCAACTTCTAAAATTTGCCAATCCTAGTAGGCCTCTGTCTCACTTGCTATCTTCCTTAACCTCTCTGACCTCATTTCCATTTTTTAAAAGCTTCTTAAACTTCAAACTTTTTCCTTATTCCTCCCCTAACTTTCTGCCTAACCTTTATTTTCTCCAGTTTGAGCCTTAACCTTTTCTTTTACCATTTTAAAAAATATCGAACTCTACTTTTCTTTTCCCTGATAACTTTCTACTCTTAGCTCCAAAGGTTATCATTCCTTACTAGCTTTCCAAAAGCTTTAAAAAATCCCCCAGGAAACCCATTCACCTACTCCTAACCAAGTCTATGCCTTAATTAGAAAGACATGGAGCTAAGTCATAGAGGATAGCTCTCTAAAGCTTGAATATTGTCCCATTTTTTATGAACGTAAAGCCTTAGTGGTTCCTGGTATTGAGATTTTGAAAGTGTTGCAAAAATAGGAGCTTACCTCCTAGGTTATTTCCTAGACAAAAGGCCATCCTTCACAACTTTTAGCTCTTTGGTATATTTTCAATAGAAAGCCTTTGGTTTAATGGAAGTTCTTTTGAACAATAAGGAAAATTTTCTTTCTAAATTTAGTTCACCCAACCTGGCTCAGAAAGTGCTTGAATGTAGACTATGGCATTTCAAATAAAGCAAAAGACTAGAATCTCATAGCTAAAAGAAGGTGACTACAATTCACTATTTTTCCATAGATTTATTGATTGACTTTTTTTTTTAATTAGTCAATGTTAAATTAATCACAAGTGCATGACGTAGCTATAGCTAGTATCAACAAATACGAGTCGATCCTACAAGAAAAATGATTACCAATAGTACTATTATCCTATTATCTAGTCTAAAAATTGATTGTGATTTTTAATCAAAAGAAAGCAAAACTTAAACAAGTAGAATAAATGGGCAGCAAGATTGAATAAGAGAATTAAGGAAGCACTTAGTAAAATGTCACTATCAAAAAATTAGTATCTAGTTTTTGAATCCCCTAAAACTCTTAACAGATTGATCTTTTATTATACAATTGTTTTGTTGATTTGTTGGATTTTGAGAATTCTTATGGTATGCCAATAGTTGGCCTTGAGTCTACTAACAACTAATCCTAAGATTTTTAACCAAATTACTCAGGTTAACGTTTATAGGATTACTTTACTAATTTGTGAATTCCTCGATTAGGTTTGACCTTAATATGGAAGATTTATGTCATTCTATCTTTAAGATTGCAATCAATTCCTTATAATTATGATAGATCTATTCATAAACAAGATTTCTCAATCTCCATGTTATGAAATCAAGTTATGATATAATATTTCAAATCTATTACAATATAAATAAAAAATATAATCGGATCACAATATATCAATCAAACTAATTGCATTAATAAAAGAATCAAAACATTGTTAATGTATAAACATAGGGTTCATTTAGCCTAAACACTAACAAGACATTTAATTACACATGATAAAACACGAAATCAAACATAAACTAAAAGAAAATGAATAGAAAATAGAGGGTTCATAATTCTAAGTCTCCCTTTCATTTATATCAAATGTTTTTTGTAAGTTAGAGGCTTGGTCTTGTATTCTGATGGGTCTTTCGATGATTTATTTGTGTTTTCCACTTCTTTAGATCAAAATCACCCTTTGAGAATGATCTCCATGTCTAGAATTGCCTCCTAATGTCTGCTCCCTCCAATTGCTTCTGAATACATCCTTTTATAGTAAATTTTAGGATTCTAGGTAGACGCACGAGCTGATGCATAACTATGTATCAAATAGTACATAACTCAAAATCCCCATAATTCACAAATATGCATGGTGTGAGAGAAGTGCACCGGTTGTTGCACACTTGTGCATCTGTTTTGTGCTTCGAATCTTCATTTTATACCATGTTTTCATCCAAATTCTTCTACTTTAAGTCCACAAAGATAATAATACTCTATAAACACACATGGAGCAAATTAGGTACCAAATATACAATAAAAGTATAAAATATTAAGAAAAATACATCAAAAATAGGGATAAAAATATAGTCAAATATACATCTATCAGCTATCCAATCTATAAGAAATAGTAACAAAATCTTTGGTATTTTAAACCCTAAAGGCAACCCCTATTTTAATCAGGATAAACTAAAATCTCTAATTATTTCAAATCACTACCTAGTAATGAGGTTGCTTCCTCAAGCTCTCCTCATATATTATCTGTTGGATCCTGATTTTTTTGCTAAATTACTTATTATTTGCTAAATTATTTATCTATGTTTGTTTGTGGGTTTAATTGTTTATTTTTAGAATTGGGTAATTAATTTAGTAGGCATGAATAGAGATTGAAAATTAGTTGGAGAGATTGGGACTTAGTTAGAATTAATGTGGGGGTTAAGTGGATTAAAGGGTTAGAGACATAAAAGACAAAAGGGGGGTAAAATGGGAAAGGTTAAGTGAGTGAGGGGCATAATTGGAAGAAAAGAGAAAAAGTTGTCTTAAAATTAGAAGAAGAGTGGTAGGTGTTGTGAAAAGCCACAGAGAGGAGGAGAAACCGTGAGAGCAAGGAAAGAAGAGAAGAAAAATCGAAGAAGCTAGGGAAAGAAAGAAGAAAATCGTGGGAAGAAGAAGGAATCAAGCTTCTTAAGGTAAGTTCTTCATCTTTTCTTCTTGCTTTAGTAAAGAAAGGAGTTGTGATAAGAATGAAGGAGTTTTGAAGAGAGAAAGGGGTTTTGTATTGGAAGAAGATGGTTTAAGGGAACCCATTTGATCTTAGGGTTTCTAAGCTAAGTTTTGGGTTTTCTAACTTAGATGGAGTATGGGTAGGTTAAATTTGAGCTTGATTTGTCTTAATTTCATTTTGTTGAGATTATAGAAATTTGGGGATTTCCATTTAAATTGGAATTGAATGAGAATTTTGGTTGTGTTAGGAAATCAAGACCAACCTATCCAAGAGCAAGAGGAAGGGCACATTTGAGTTTAGACTTTCAAGAGTTATAAGGTGGGTAAAATATTTATGGTTATTGTGTAAATTGGCAATGTGTATATGTGTGTATATATATGCTTGAATTGATAACTTGTGAATTGCTATGATGTGTTTTATGTCATGTTATGCATTGAAAGATGTGTGACATTTTGATATGGTTAAATTGTGAGTATGATCATGTTATGCCATTGAATTATGTCATGGCATTTTGATTTGAATGGAAAGAAGAAAAAGCATGAGAATATGAAATTGTGAATGATTGAATTGAGCATGAGCTTTGATTGTGTTTGGGCGAGAGAGAAACCGTTTCGTAGTCACGTGTACGTCGACATAAAACCTTCTCCCGGCTGCCTGCTTGTGGCCCACGAGATTTGAAAAATGGACTCGTTTTGTTCACAGAGTAAACTTCAGTTTCTCTGTTTTGTTCCACGGAACTCTCAAGCCAATTGTTTGTGCATTTGCATTTTGATATGTTAAGTTATGATGCAATTTGAGTGTGATGCTTTGACGTTAAATTACATCCAATATGTTCTATGTGAAGATGTATTGAACTATGAGATGTGTATTGGAATTGTGAATGTTGAGATTTCATTGCTGGACTAAGACAAAACATGCATGCCTATATGGATATTTATATATGTTTGAATGTGTAGCTCGTTGCCAATGGCTATAAATATATTAGCCACTGAGCTGTATCGCTCAACCCACAATTTTCCTTCCTCAGGTGCAGATCAAGAAGATCAGTGATTCTTGCAAGGCAATTGGATAAATTCCAAGATAGTTAGCTTTTGTGCTAAGTTAGTGGCTAGACTTTCGGATAGCTTATAAGCATATTGAACATTGAGCATCTAATGTATTTTTGTAACTTGTGATAAGACTTTGATGTAATGTTGATATGTAATTAAAGCTATGAATAAAAGCCATGTATGAACTTCATTTTGATCTAGAAATGAATTGAGAATTGAAGAAGTTTCTTTTGTGGATGTGCTTATTATCTTGTAGTGTACATTTCATATTTCAAGTTTCCATAGGGGTAAATTGTGTAATGACTTCAAGGAGAAAACTGGGTTAATCTAGGCTATATTAGACAAAGTAGTCTTCTTAGAAGTTGTAGTTTATCCTCTTAGCTTTCCAACGGTATAAAGTATGTAAATATTAGATATCGGAGATGAGAGATATGAGCATTATAAGTGGTGATGCTGCATAGGATGTAAATCCAGGAGCAGCTATGGTAAATGAGGTGAATGAGTAGTTTTGATTAATCAAATGAGTACGGATTAGTGTATTTAAAGGAACAAAGTTGGTGTTTGAATGGATATGAAGTGATATTGCACTAGAAGGGGTGAATTTGAGAAGATTATGAGTGAATATAATGTTAGAATGGATGTAGGAACCATTGGAGAGGCTTTGGAAGAGGTTTTGGGTGACATATGTAGGTCCGTTAAACGGACCTTCTTGGGTGCAAAATGACTCCCAAGCCCGTCCATGTCCATTAGGCGGACATGTATATCTGTTAAACGGACATTCAGGGGATAGCTACATTAAATCGCGATTTTGACCATTTTAGAGGTCGAATATCACTTTGAGTTCTCATAAAAGTTGTAGATCTAAAAGTCATCTTTCAAACAATCTAAAAACAACATCAATTCGACATCTGTAGTGAAAGTTATGACAATTGCACCAAAACAGGTACAAAATGATTAAGGACTTAAACATGTTGGATTCTTTTGGCCATAACTTCTTCATCCGACCTCCAAATGAGGTAATTCTTGAAGCGATAGATTCCTAACATATCGTTCTACCTTTTTACAAAAATTGATAGCCTTTGGTATTGAATACAAAAATAGTGATGGAAAGGAAGTGAGGGCTCATTGAAATAACCCTACAAGGAAACCCGCTCACACTTTTTGACTCCAGATAGTTGGGATCTGGGAACGAGGTCCAACATCTTAGGCTGCACCGGGTCCAATATCTTGTGGTATTAGAACTTAGGCTTTAAAGAGTCTTAGGCTTAGTATAAGTTGTGCTATGCATTATTGTGACATGTGATAAATTGGATGCATTGTGAATTGATTATTTGCATTAAATGACATGTATACATGTAGGAAAATAGCATTGAAATAAAATATAAGCTAATTGTTAGTGTTTCCATTGAAGGAGTGAAATGCCACCTCGTAAAAGAACACGAGGTGTTTTGCAAAGATCGGTCACACCTAACCCTCTACTAAGAGAGGAGGGCACAGATGAGTCTAGAGCCCCAAAAGATGTTAAGGCTTCTGTAGGGCACGGTAGTGGGCCCTCTCCATCTCAGAAGCAGGAGTCACCTGTTCCACAGGAGCAAGCACCTACCCTGGATCTAAGGATGTTCCAAGCCTTCACTCAGGCATTTGTCCAAACTATGGGATAGATACCACAATCTTCTGCTCCAGCCCCAATTAATAAGGGGAAGTAGTTCGATAAGCTGAGAAAGTATGGAGCAATGGACATTTATGGAACCACTAATCCTGAAGAAGCTGAGACCTGGTTGAGGAAGACTGAAAGGATTGGAGCAGATGGATTGTGAAGATGAGGAGAAAGTTGAATATGCTACTAGCTTGCTTCAGGGGGATGCTTTACATTGGTTGGAGAGAGTTCCGGGAAGTCAGATGAAGCCATTGATGTTGACGTGGAAGGACTTCCTGATTGTTTATAAGAAGAAGTACTTGTCTGAAGTGGACATTCAATAGAAGTAGGGAGAATTTTTGAGTCTCACCTAGAGGGAGATGATGGTGAGTGAATATGAGCGCCGATTTACACAACTATCCTGGTATGCAACAGAGATGAGGATGAGTGAGGCAGCTAAGTACCGTAGGTTTGAATCAGGGTTACATCTAGCCATCAGAGAGAAAGTGTTGGTGCAGAATTTCAGTGATTTTTAATAGCTGGTTGAAGCGACACTGAGGGTTGAGAATATAGAAAACATAAAGAGTGCCGTAAACAAGAAGAGAAAGGGGAGAGAACGGTCCAAGAGGGGGGTAATTTTATGCCCGAGAGGAGTTCCAGGACTTTCCCTACACAGTCTAAGGAGAGGAGCAGTGGAGCAAGCAGGCCTAGACAGATGAAAACTATCTCACATCAAGTCTTAACGACTGGAGGCAGTTGGAGGGGAGATGGGGATAAGCCACCCATTCCCAAAT
>JANSVB020000080.1:948739-970219 GCA_025504935.2 Erythroxylum haughtii
CTCTTCTTCTCTTCATTAATTCAAGATACATTTTATTCTTGTTTTTTTTTTCCATTTTGCCCTTCACTTATTTGGTTCTTCCAATTTTACCCTCCTTTATTTTTTTCATCTACTAACTCCTTAATTCTCTTAGACACCATATTAATTCTAACTTAATTATAATCTTCTATCTAATTTTTAATCTCTATTTATGCCCACTAAATTAATGATTCAATTCTAAAAACAAAATAAAATAAACAAACAAATCATAAATAAATAATTAAACAAATAATAAGTAATTTAGAAAAATTTCAGGGTTCGTATTTCCCTGTAGGGTTACATGAAATCTCCTTAGCCAATACTAGTTTATTTTCATTCTCATAACATCCCAAAAATTTCCTATTTGATCAATATAGGTCAAGATATGATTAAAAAAGCCAAAGTATACCTATGATCATGTTTAGGTATTTCTCATTTAATTTCAAAACATATGACATTATACACATTTTACCTTATTTTTAAGCATAAAATTAAACCACAAACTCATTCTACAGTAAAATACATAAGCCTCTCATGTGATTCAAGTAACTTAAAAAAATCCTTAATCTTTAAAATTCTAAGAAAAATCTTTGTGATTTTTTATTTTCTCGAAAATTCCTTCTTTTTAACTATTATTTAAAAATAACGATAAAACAAACGTACTATAAGCATCATTCGTTGACTAATCAAATATTACAGATATGAGGATCTACCTCAATTATTGAATCCCATATGTCTAAAGGGAGTAGCTTTTCGTGATCTGTGTGCCTATTAAAGAATGAGTCGATAGGCATCGGCTTAATTAAGGGAGCCTTCCGAAGTTGTAGTGAAAACAAGTCTTCATAAGACAATTGTCACTACTTATGGACCTAAAATTGAGCGATCTATCCATGGCCTAGGTGAAACTTGGGTGAAACTAATTGAAAGTTTGCACTTAAATTAATTAAAATCACTCTAAATCAATAATATATTATAATTAGCTTAAATTAATTAAGCTCACTTTAAATCAATGATATATAAAACTCACTTTAAATCAATGATATATTATAATTATCTTGCATTATCAATTTAAGTTAGATTTAATTAATTCGAGTCAATTTTAAGAACTCAATTAAGTCTCCATATCAACAATATTTAAAATCTATGTACGATATTTATGTCACGTGTGCTTCACAATTATTTTTAATAAAAGTCTAAGAGAAAGAGTCCTTTGAAAACTTGAAAAATACTAAGAACTTTTTGTGGGAGTTTTAAATATTAGGAAAATTTTAAGTTACTTAAATTATTAGGTAGTCCTATCTTTTGTCCTTATTTTAAATTCTTTATACTTATTAAATTTGCACCTAAATTTTATTTTTAAAACTTCTTATTTTTTTCAAAACCTTTTAAAGACCTAGTAAATAGTTTTGGCAGGTAAAATAAGGGTAAAATGATCAATTCTAACCTTAAGTTTTATACCAATAGACAATTTTAGCTTTAAGATTTTAAAAAGTATAAATAATACTTTCACCAGGTCACTACTCTAATAAGTGTCCTCAAGTAATTAAGAAAGATGTCAAATAATATGTAGTTCTTATAACGTTTTTCAGGGTGAATGTCCAATTGTCAAAATCTCGCTTTTAAGAGTAAGATAATTAGTATATATTAATATGTTAATATTGTTTATTTGCAGCTAATCGATAAAACTAGCTTATTTCCTCAAAATGGTTTGGATATTGGTTCTACGTCAGTAAAACTAATTTATACAACGGTGATGAAAAACATAAAACCGATTAAAAACAAGTCATGTACTAATCACCCGAGAGGACGATGATGGAATAAGGCATGTAATAAACTCTAGAAGCTTCTAAATTTGGAAAATAAATCAGTCCCAGCTTCGCAATTCGCTGGGAATGTAAAAACAAACCAAGAAAACCTCACTCTTCCTCGCTCTTCTCCCTAATTCTTCCGCCCCTTCAGGATCAAGGAAAACCCTAGAAAACGCTACTAGAAAGGGCAGGTGAGAGAAACGACCACCACGGCCTTAGCTCTACTATTGCTTTCTCTCACCTTGCCGCTTCTCTCTCATCCGATTCTGACTTCAGGTGAGCAACGCCTCTTTTCCTAAATCCAAATGTTTTATTTAGGTAGCACCTGATCTCCTATAGTCAATCTCTCTCCGGTATGATTTTGGAAACATTTCTTCTTGTTTTCAAGCTTCACTGTGATTTTATGCTTGCTAGGATCAGTTGTTTGTTTAGCTAAAAAGTGTTTTCAACTTTATCTTCTCTTTAGTTTATTTCGTTTTGCTTGAGTGCCTTAGATTGCGTTTTCATGATCATACTAGTAATTAACATAAATCTGAATCTTTTTTTTTATACATCTATAGAATATGAAATTGTTTGTTTCGTTGTTTCTTTGGAGCTTTGATAGGTTTATTTGTTGCGCTTTTCAGAAACAGATCAATGATGGCTGCATCCGCGTCGCAAACTGCAATTCCTACGGCTGATATTGTATGCTCTGGAACTATCATTTAGTGGGCTTTGTTTTTCTATCTACTTCCTATTCTTTTCACTACTGTGTACTGTTTTGAAATGAGTTATGTTTATGTTATTGGTTTAGGTTGGTAATGCATTTGTGCATCAATATTACCTTATCTTGCATCAATCTCCAGAACTTGTTCACCGATTTTATCAGGATGTTAGTAAGCTAGGCCGTCCAGAGGACAATGGTGTTATGAGCATTACAACCACTATGCACGTAAGTTCTTTTATACTATGTCACCATTTGCTTAAGCTGATATGTGTATAGGACTACTACTTTATCTGCCTTTTATTTTTGTTTGTCCCTCTTGGATGGAATGTTTTAGTTCTCATTAATGAATGCGTTGAATGCTTACGCCTCCTTGTCAAATAGTGTGTCAGATGCCTTCATTTCTATCTTTGGTGTGATATAAGTGCTTGATTGATTTCCATGGATCAGGCCATCAATGAGAGAATACTTTCACTTGGTTATGGACAATTCACAGCAGAAATTTGTTCAGTTGACTCACAAGAATCTTACCAAGGAGGAGTACTGGTTCTTGTGACTGGGTATCTCATTGGAAACAACAATGTGCGGCAGAAATTTACTCAGAGTTTCTTCCTTGCACCTCAAGACACAGGCTATTTTGTTTTAAATGACGTATTCCGTTATGTTGATGAACCCAAGCAGCAGAGTGCAAACCATGATTCTGGTAACGTTGAAGCTTCACACTCACCTGAACAGGGTAATGGGAAAGCAGATCACATTTGGAGTGTACATCTCGTGTTGCCCTCTTAACTTATCCTGGGTTACATCTGTTTGCAGAACCTTCTTCTGTACAGGACAGTCATGTTTCTGAGCAAGCAACTGCTTTATCTGAGCAAGTCAACGTGGAGGAAGGATATGATCCTTCTGATAATGAAGATGGCTCAGTTGTAGAAGAGGAACCCCTAATAGCTGAAGTTATGGATGAAGTTTCAGATGAATCTCAGATGGTGGTCAAATCTAGCACTAAGATTGAAGAACTACCAAAGAAATCTTATGCATCCATTGTAAGCAGTTGTATGCAAAATGATTTGTGCTTTACCTTTTTCATCTTTATTGATACTACTTTGTTTTGAAAATAGCATTAATGAGAGCTGTGCTCAGGTACACATTCAAGGGATCATGCTTTACAGTTTCTATTGCTCAAATCTTGTCACAGGTGAAGGTCATGAAAGAGAATGCTGCAACTTTTACATCCTCTTCACCACCATCTTTAAGATCTGCACAGAAGAGCCAGGAGCAAATAAATGCTTCATTGCCCCAGACCATAATAATTGAAACTCAGGGCTTTAACACAAATCTCACTGAAAATGGAAATGCTTTGGAGAATGAAGGTATGTGTTCCTTTCCATTCATTCCTTTTCTTCTTCTGTTTTCTCGCTTCTGATATCCTTCTTTTTGAATGTATTCACCTCATTCATGCTTACATGTCTTAATGTGTGCAGCTGAGGGTCCATCTATCTATGTCAAAGGTCTGCCTTTGGATGCCACACCTGCCCTACTTGAAAATGAATTTAAGAAGTTTGGACCTATTAGGGCTGGTGGTATACAAGTTAGAAGCCAGAAGGTAGTCTCATATTGTTATTCAGCTGTTAGTGCATGGAAGACTAAATTATGTTGTCCATATGTTGTACTGGCAGGGATTCTGTTTTGGCTTTGTGGAATTTGATGTGGCAAGTGCTGTGCAAAGCGCACTAGAGGTAGACGTTGATATGTTCCTTCTTTCAGTTACTAATTGGTGATTGTCTTCTATGTTATTGGTTTCTTCAACTTTACCTCTTTATGCAAGTCAAAACTTTATTGATTTAAAAGTGGTAGTTTTGACATTCTGTATGTTACTTTTTTCAGTTACAAATTGGTGATTGTCTACTATGTTATTGGTTTCTTCAACTTTACCTGTTTATGCAAGTCAAAACTTTATTGATTTAGAAGTAGTAATTTTGACATTCTGTAGCAAAACCAGGAAAAATGAATCAGAAGTTTTTTTTTTTTTTTTGCTAGTTATTGCTGTGGCTAGCCTTCCATTTCTATCAAGTTTGTTGCTATTAACCATCTAGGAGATGCAGTACATGAGTTTTATGTTTGTGAGACCATGATTGTTTTAAGACTTGTTATGCCTGAAAAGGATTCTGTCTAAATCTGGTTGCCAATTGTCAAAGCTTGTTTAAAATAAATATTGCCATCATGTATTTCTTATATGTTTCTGTTTTTTTTTTTTTTGGAGTGCCTATTCTTGTGAGACTAAAGTCTTTGTTGACTGTTGAAACTGATTGCATACATGGAATTCCGTTTCCTGGGTAGCTTAGATTGACCTGTCTAATTAAGTATCCTGGCAGCTGAATGTAAAGATTTGCTTGATTCTGGGTTTGCAGTTACTTTTTTAATTGCTCATATAAAAGTAAATTTTTGCAGTTTGAGCTCCTTCATTGTTGTCTTCCTTGAACTTGGTGTGTAATTAGAGTTTATTGTGACATTAGTACTCGAATGGAGGGAGAGGGAGAAAATAATAAATGGTTTTATTTTATATTTTCCTCTTCTAAGAATTTTTGTTGATTTTTCAGGCTTCTCCTATTATGATAAATGGATTTAGAGTTGTTGTTGAGGAAAAGAGATCCACTTCACGAGGCAAGTATTTTGTTAGATTTTTTTTCTGCGTAAGAACTATGTCCTGGTTAACAAGTGAAAAAGAAAATTGAAAATGTGGGAAGTGAATTAAGCAACTCAATACATCTTTAGAAAATAAAATGATTTAAGGCTTAATGTATTTAGACAACCTGGTAACCTTTGTTGGCCTTTTGGAGAGATGAACCAAATAATATCTACTTTCTTTCAGTCTCACAAGAGCGAGATTAGACCTAGGGGATGGAATAAGAGTGACAAACACAGGTTCTCATCCTCGGTGGTGAAGCATAACAATGAACTTAAAGGCATTTTGTAAATATGTCATGATTTATGATGCACCAGGAGATGCTGATTCATTTCTGCCAATTCATATATAAATATGTTTGGTGAAAAAAGCTGGATGTCATAGTTGGGCTAGTCAGTGTTTGTAATTATTTTTGGATCCTGCAGGGAATAATAGGGGTCGTTTTTCATCTGGAGGTGGGGCTGTGTATAGGAATGAGGGAGTGAGAGGGCGTGGGAATTTTGGAGGGGGCAAGGCCTACAACAGAGGTGATTTCAGTAGCAAATCAGAGTTTGGCAACAGAAATGGTGGGCGTGGTGGATTTTCAAACCGTGGAGGTGATGGATATCGGAGGGACAAAATGGGGAACACTGGTGGCCGTGCAAACCGTGCTGGTGGGTTCAATCTTAATGCTACGGCAAAAACTATGACACCACGAGTGTCAGCTACTGCTTGAGGGAGAGGAGCCATTGTTTGGCAGGTGGTCAAGATAATTTTGTCTGTTAGTGCAGAGATTCACTGAATAGAAGTTTTTAAGACAGTGGAGAGCGCCGTGAATGAATTACCTTGGGGTTTTCCTTGTGGAGTGATTTTTGGAGGATGTAGTAAATTTCCTTGTCTGGTATATACTAATGTCATATTCAAAACTCCGTTGCAATAGTTTGAATTCCGTTTCTTTATAAATCAAAGCTCTTTGCCTATTTAGTTTAGTTGATTTTCTCAAGTGATCAATTTTGTATTCTGATGTTTCTCATTTCTCTTCTGGTGAGCTTTTAGTTGCTGATGTCTTGAATTCCAATGGACAACAGGTTGCCTAATGTTTAAATTTAAATTGGCTTCTCACTTGGAAATTTCAGTGGTGATACAACAAAGTTCATCCTATGTGGTATTTTGCCATTTTCATAACACTGAACATTTTTCCTTCATCCATTTAGAGCTCCTAAAATTGATAACCACACACAGCTGGCCGCTCATCTAAATGATATTTTGTCTAAATTCTCTACAGGGAAAAGTTTATGCTCTTCTTTCCTTGTAATGTACGAATGGAAACTAGAGCAAATCATCCATAAAATAAACATATAGTGATGAGTGCCTATATGTTTTTACGATGATCCATTTGACTCTTTATAAACAACAAAAAGAAGCAAAATAAGAGTCGAGAGTCTATAAAATGTTATGATCGGTCTAGTGACTATACTTGTAGATTATACTTATACCCTTCTTTATTTTCTCTCCGAAATTAAAAATCTATCCGCACATACCAACCAGTAGGGTAATCACCTGTAATAGTTATTGCCGAACGATTAGTTAATGACTTGATTATTTGCACGTATAGCTATGGGCTTATGTCAAGAAAAAATAAGCACCTAAATGAAATTTAATTTGGAAAAGAATAGAATTAGTCCTTCTTGTTGAGCAACTCATATCAAATTTTGCTAAGTAGAAACAAAAAAATTAAAAAAAAAAAGAGACATCCCAGAAGTGGCTCTCTTAGACGCGTGAGTAATAAACAAACGCATGGATCTTTGATATGACAGAAGACGAGTCGTACACATTCACATGAACAGTGCTGAAAAGCTTCATGATTCTGGGAGCTTAAATGATCGATGGGTATACCAGAAATAGATACAGTAGAGTGGTCGATCATTGCTGATCAAACACATAATTGAATTACCGCAACAATAAGATCCAACCGTATGCATACCGACTAAATTAGCCAGATACAACAAACTTTTTTGTTGCACGACTTGTGTAAGTGTGATGAAAGAAGAAATAAAGGATTAACACAATAAATAAAATATGCCAGACTTGAGAGGGGCTCATTTCTTCTGCTCTTGGGAAAAAATGGTGAAAGTTAAGGCAGCCGATTGCGCAAACCACTCACAGAGATCCACTTGAAGTATTAAATTGCAATGAATGATTAGAGAGCGAAATTGCAGGCCTGGACGAACTCCAATTCGTAGTCAACATACTTTGTCCAAAGAGGTTTGAACTGGGTCATGGCAATATCGAGCCAGGGTTTCATATTCCCATTGAAGTGCACCACAGCAGCATTGTGAATCTCATCCATGCTAATGCTAGGATTATATCCAAGCCCTAGAACATGCCATGACTTGTCCAGTGGCTTTGTCGTAGAGTAATATGTGATGAGACCTGGGGGCAATGTTCCCAACTTCCACAAGGTTCGATTTTCATTCTGCAGCAACACACGAGTATATCTAGTCACTCAGTCCTAAGATCGAAGAGGTTTTAAAGCAAATATGATTAAGATTCAAACTGTCTTCTAAGAGATTTAACGTTCTTTCAGTATTTGCAAGTCATAAGAGGTTATGACAGTACCAGACATCATATTAAATGATACTAATCAGTCCAGTAACTTGGTTTTTAGAAGCTTTTACTCAAATAGCTCAAGTGCTCAAATGAAATGAGTGTCACAACACAAATCCTAAAAGAAAAATGCAATCTTACCAGAGTCTGCCAATAATGATACTGCTCTGTACACTTCTCCCTTCTCCAAGCATCCAAATCAAAGAAGTTCATCCCATATGCCCAAGCGCATGCCTTTGGATTAAACTTCTCTTTTATTAACGGGTGTGAAAAATTCATATACTGTGCGTACCTATGAAATGACCCAAAACAAGTCTCCACCGCTCCATTTACCTTACCATCCATATCAATCTTCCATAATCCTGTCAAATCCTTCTGAACCACTATGTCATCATCCAAAAACAGAATTCTTTGCAGCTTAGGGTACATCTCAGGTAAATAAAATCTCAAGTGATTCAAAATCGACAGGTACTTAGGGTTCCTAAACTTCATGTTTGTTGTATCCTTTGTTGCATTCTCAAGCTTATTCTCAAAGTAGAACCTCTGCAGATTTGCAGATTCCAATTGCCTAAGCACAGGCACATAAGAAGAATTCAAGAATTTGTAATCCTCAACAGCTTTCACTTCTACATGAGCACCATTATAGTCCTTAAGCTTGAACATCACCTGCATTGCACCAAGATTCATCTTATCTGTGACAACATGGAAAACATGCTTCCATGGCTCTTTTGCATTTTTCACAGCAGAATTAACCACAACCGAAGCTGCAATCACATTGTCAGAGAAAATAGCATAATGATAAAGCTTTGGATCCTCAAACTCAGGTGCTGGTGGCTCTCCTTCATCGGAATACTTCTCTGGGTGTGCAATCCTCTCCTCCATCAACCTCATGGCAAGACAATGCAAGCTCTTAGGGATAGACTTGGCCGCAATCAAACTAGAAAAAGCCCCTTGCTTCTTGACTTTAGTCAATTGCTCATTAACAGCAAAAATAGTGTCCTTCAACTTCTGAATCTTCAGCTGATTATCAAAACTCTCTTTGGCTTCAGCAATCACTTGCCTTGTGATTTTGATTCGCTCTTTCACCTCCTTCTCAAATTGCCGTAGTGAGGATTCATCAATAGACAGTGAATCTGACTCAAGAAGAGTTCGGTAAGTTGATTTGTTAAGAAGATCAGTATAGTTCCGTGAAAGATCAGCAAAAACCCTGACAATTTTGGAATTCTCAAGCTTAAGCTTTCTTGCATAGGAAGCATAGGCAAGTGCTAGCGAACGGTGATCATCAGCTTGCTTCCGGATCTGGTCCAATCGGGGCTTTAACGGATCCGATTTCAGTGCTAGTACAGATCTCCTCCCCGATCCAAGATCATTCGGCACTCTATTGAAGCCCTAACTCGAACCAAAAACCAAAAAGCCGCAATAATTAAAGTCTCTTGAGACTAACATAAGGCAAACACAAAATTCAGGGCATAGCAGTTGTTTGTAACTATGTTCTTGAATCATAAGGATTCTTTATAGTAAAAACAATGACGAACAGGGAAAATGTACAGATCCAGAAGCCAAAACACTGAAAAGCTCACAATAATTGAGAGCAGATCTGTATCTGTAAATTGAGTAAAAGACGCAACATTTCCAGCTAGGTAAAGCGAACTTACGAGGTGGGTGCTCTGGGCACTGAAGAGGAAAGAGACGGTGAAGAAGAAGAGCAGCAGCAGCGACATAGCGATGGGCAAACACCTGAATCATGAAAGCGTGGAATTCCCGTTGTAAACATCAACGGGCATTTTTAGCAAACGTTAAACTTCGTTTTTTTTTTTAGTTATCAGTCGTAGTTACTTATACTTCTGTCATTTCATAAATTGTTTTTAATTAAATAAATTTTGTTTTAATATCTTATACAATATTTATTAATAATATTATTTTATTATGTTCAAATAAATGTTTATTTTTAATATATTTAAATTATAAATTCAAGTTTTATTTAAAGTTTATATTTTTTAAGATTATTAATATTATTTAATTTAATTAAAAATTAAATGAAATTATTAGATAAAAATAAATTATTCATAACACTTATTAATAATTAATTTAATTAAGTAAATATAATATTAATTAAATTATTCATAATTTTTATTAAAAATGAATGTATTAAGTAATATACTAAATTAAATCAAAAATCAAAAATCCCGTTTGATAGTTTTCCGAAAAAAAATAAGAATTTAAACAAAAGTCTTTTTTACTAAATTTAAAAATAAAAAATCAAATTAATACTGAATTATATAAATAAAATATATGACACTTATTTTTGTAAATCTCCTATTAAATCTATATATTAAAAAAAAGAAAAAGGTTTTTCCCTTTCTCTCTGTTTCTTTCGCTTCAAGTTGTTTGATTGTCACTTCCTTTTGTTCTTTTTATTTTTTACCTTCCAGTCGTTAGCGCTGACACCTACCTCACCAACCGACGACATCCCTTTTAATGTTTGAGTCAATTCTGCTTGCACCTTCACTAACTTCTTCTTCCACAATCTCATTAAGTTTCGCACGACTTTTATGGCTCCCAATTCTCAAGTTTTGGCAGAGGACAACAAGTTCTGGTGCTCTGTTTGAGATAACCTGAAAATAACAAGCTCTGGTGATCGGCAACAATTGTTTATCTCTAGCACAATAATAATAATAAGACCATAAAAGATGATAATGAATACCTCCACTTTATGCCGAAGATCGAGCCAACACTAGTCTTCTGTTCTGCCTACATGTCGAGCAAACTACTATCATTAATGATAACAAAACAATATGATGAGCGTTGGGAGCAGCAGTGTCTGATGGAGAGGAATGACAAATACTCTTCTTCTTGTGATGTTACGTTTCAGACGATCCTACACAACAAGCTTGGCTTAAAATCACTCGCCTACTAATTAATTGTGATGCTAAGCACGATGAACATTTTCAGTTTGCATAATGGGTGTAGTTCTATTTACACATCTCATAGGAAACATGCAGGTGTTAATCCTCACCCTATGCTCCCCATTTTCATGACCTAGCTTGTTGCCGAAATTATTTGATATTATTGAATTCTGAAGACTTATATGCAAAAATCAAGTACTAGATTAGATGAATGGAGGTTTCGGCAAAATGGTACAAAGTACTGTATGAGGCACCGTCAATTACCTCCAAACTTTTGCAAGAACGTGTTCGTAGTTTTGCTCAATACAAATGGTAACTACAAGTGGTTTAGATTAAGAAAGAGAGGGGAGAGAAGCAAACAAGAGTTTTATTTTTCATTTTAAACTTCAATTGCCACTTGTATACCGTTTTTTAATAAAGGACCCGCAAAAAAGCGCCGCGTATACTCTTTGTAACAGAGGATTAAAAGATAAGTTGAGACTCAAATTCACTGCAAAAGAAATTGGTTTTAGCCATAGATATTTTGTACAGAAAATACCGACTTTTTGTTGAAAAACAAAATTGACAATGAAAATTACCTACGGAAAGAGTGGTAAGAAAAATGGTCGTAAGTAAAATGTCCGGATGGAATTACAGTTTCCGTAGGAAAATACACCGACATAATTACAGTATTCTATTGGTAAAGTTCCCTACAGAATTATAAATTCCATCGCTAAGTTTCCTGACGGAAAATATAATCCTGTTGGTAAAATTCTCAACGGAAATTAAATATCCATTGAAAATTTTATCTACAGAATTATAATTTCTGTAGATAATTTTAGCGATAGAACATAAATATCTTACCTACATAATGTTTAGTTCTATCGGTAATTTACCTATGCAATATTATAATTTCATCAAGAAATTTACCTACAGAGCTAACATTTCTCACTTCCCACCCAAATTTTTTGTTGTTAATCTATTGATTTTTTTTCCTATATTTAATTATTGCAAATAATATAATCTTGATTCATAATATAATGAAAAAATTAAGCTGATTGATAATATAATATAAAAATTATAATGTACAATAAGTATCTTGAAAATAATTATAAATTAAGCATTCACACAAAAACTTTAGAGGAGCAAAACATCAAATACATTCACTTAAGTACGGAAATATTACAAATCTAAGCTATGCAGTTGGTGAAGATGGATGATCTGAGTGCTGCGATCAAGTGCTACCCTCCCTTCAACTCATCCATCTTATTATGGAGCTAAGCTATATGCTCCATCGACTATTCCAACTAAGTTGTCAGCCTCTCTACAGTGCTCTTAAGCTTAACGACTCTCTCATTAGATACGGACCGCCTACTATATACAGTTGTACTAGATATGGAGGATAATGAATAACATATTTTTGTAAATAAATCTAAGCCGAAAATCCTACCACAACAATCCCTACCATCAACTACATCAAGATATGTCTGACTCTTATCAACAGTTTCAAAGTTTTGAGATTGTCGAATGTTGACGAAGGTCACACCATCATGCTTCTTAATGTTGGTGAGCAAAAAGAGTTGGCGTAATGTAAGCTTCATGCCCATAAACTTTTCCTGCATTAAAATAAAGTGTTATAAGTTAACTACAATTTACAAAAATTTGGTAGATTTTTTCTATTTTATGATATTTATTCCCTGTAAAATAAATTAATTTTCTCAACAACACAACCATTAATGACATCAGACATTTATAACATCATCATTCTTCATAATACACATATCGTTTTATTATGGAGAATGTGTTTTGTTGTAGATAATGTTCAGTGTCTTCATTGGCCACGACATTGTATATCTTGAATAGAGTCCCAAGTAAGTTAGTACTAAAGACGCCTTTTAAACTCTGGAAGGGATGGAAGCCAAGTCTTGCACACATTGTGTGTGGGGCTACCTTGCTGAGTTAAAGTTATATAATCCTTATGAGAGCAAATTGCAACCTTGTTTTACTCATTACAATTTGGTAGGTTACCCTGACCACTCAAAGTGTTACAGATGTTACTGTAAAGAAGGGGGCCAAAATAGTGGAATCGTAGACGGCTAAGTTTCTAGAATATGATGTCCATGATGAGAGATGATCTTCACATCCTTCAGAAGATAGCAAGAAGGATACTGCGATTATTTCATATCCGTTTCTCATACAGTTAGGTCCGATGGAAGTGGATCCAAGTACCGTACCCATGTAGGCACAGGAAACTATACCTATTCAATAAGAGGCTTATAAATATGTGGTAGGAAGTAATGAAGGATGATATGCACTCTATGAGGTATAATTAGGTATGGAAGCTTGTTAATTTACCTCCACATTATAGGTATATCAGTTGCAAGTAGCTATTTAAGACCAAGAAGGACACACAGGGTCAAGTTGAGAGGTTTAAGGTATGGTTGGTTGCTAGGGGATTCATTCAAAGAGAAGCAGTTGGCTTCAATGTTACCTTCTTTCCTGTATCCTCGAAGAATGTATTTAGAGTGATAATGGCAATAGTAGCTCATTATGATATGGAGTCACATCAGATAGACATTAAGATTGATTTCCTGAATGGTGACCTTTACGAGAAGGTTTATATGAAGCAAACTAAAAGATTTTAGGATCAAGATGCAATTGATAAAGTATGTAAGTTGACTAAATCAATATACGTTCTGAAACAAGCTTTTAGACAATGGTACCTAAAGTTTGATGAGGTTTTGACCTCATTAGGTTTTGTAGAAAACAAAGTTGAAAGATGTTTATACTATAAGGTCAGGAGAAGCAAAGTTATCTTTCTATTACTGTACATAGATGATATCTTGCTCACGTCAAATGATTTGACAATGTTACATGAGGTAAAGCAACTTTTGGTCAAATACTTTGACATGAAGGACTTAAGTGAAGCATCTTTTGTCCTCGGTATTAAGATTCATCGGGAAAGATCTCAACACTTCTTGAGCCTCTCATAAAGAGTATACATTGAGCAAGTGCTACAAAGGTTTAATATGGCCAACAGTAAACTTATTTGAGCACCTATCTCTCATGGTGAGAGATTATCTTTGGTATAGTGTCCAAACAATGAAGTTGAGAGAGAGACTATGAGGAATGTCCCGTATTCTAGTGCAATTGGTAGCCTAACATATGCTCAGGTGTGCGCTAGACTGGATATTATATTTATTGTCGAACTACTAGGTCGATATTTGGCTAACCCAGGTATGGACTATTGGAATGTAATTAAGCGAGTGTTGAGATACTTAAAAGGTACCAAGGATTATACGTTGACATACAGGAAAGTCAACAACTTAAACCTTACGGGGTATACAAACTTTGGTTTCGCTATGTATCTGAATGACCACAAATCCACATCATGGTACATTTTTATGTTGACAGATGGTGCAATATCGTGGAAGAGTGTCAAATGGACACTAGTAACTTCATTGACCATGTATGCAGAGTTTGTTGCATGTTATGGAGCTGCTAAACAGGTGGTTTGGCTTAGAAACTTAATTTCTGAGTTGTCTGTAGTGAACTCGATAGCTAAACCCATTCAGTTGTATTGTGATAATCTTATTGTAGTGTTGTTCAGTAACAACAACAAGAATATCACAAGGTCTAAGCATTTAAAAGTCAAGTACTTGACTATAAGGGAGTTGATTCAGAAGGGTGACGTTGAAGTGGAGCACATCAGGACTGAGGAGATGTTAGCTGATCCTTTGACTAAAGGACTTCGCCCACTAGTATTTGTTAGACATCTAACCAATATGGATGTGTTAAAATCCTTAAACAGAAGTAGCTAGGTCTCATTGTATTTGATCCTTAATATTTTGTATATTTCGATGTATTATGACATTATGATTATTTATTAATATAGATGATCATCTTTTTATCCTCAGTAATAACTATTCTTGTGTATGGTCATAATACATATGAAAGCCTTAATATTTGTGTCGATCTTAAGCATTTAAATGTCATAGGGCATATATAAAGATTGACCTTAAGCCTATGTCATTTTGACACATACAGTTTAGTATGGATATCCACAAATTTAATATGAAAAAGGGGATAAAAGTTTTTAATCTTATAAAGGTTCTCTAATGTAGTTTAGCATTCAGTTGGAGAATATAAAGGTTTTCTCTAATGTTGTTTAGCATTTGGTGAGAGAAAACAAGTTTTCTCTAATGTTGTTTGGCATTTGGTGAGAGAAAACAGGATTTCTCTGTTGTAGTTTAGCACATGTAGTTTAGCATAAAGTTGGAAAAATCAAGACCTACAAATGAAGATGATACATTTTAGATCATACAAGTATCATCTTAGTTTGCCACACTCTATTTTCCCATTCATGTTAGCAAGTTATTAGATATTCGTGATTATATTGAACCTGTGTCGCACATGAAATATGTATTTGATATTTTTTGGTATCAAAAGCCTTGTACGACAGAATGTTGAACTTTCATTACCTTTAGCTTGAATGTTTTAATTTTTAAAATTTGATACCAATACAGTAGCATGACATAACCGATTTTTAAACTGCTTTAAAACTTGATTTATAACTGCAATTAATATTTGTTCAAATGGGAGAATGTAGGACATTTTTGTCCTTTTCTATAAATTGGATAATTATTAATTATATTTTCGGGTTTTTAAATAACTTATCTTTTAAGTTGCATAATTTGATTATAACTATGGTAATAAAATGACCCAATAAATGATCTAAATTAATGGGTCGAAGTACGAGAGAAAAATAGATCTCAATTAGTATTTACCGGACTCATATCGGGTTTGTGATGGGAAAACTCGATATGGAAGCTATATATAAAGGTTAAAGTCTCCTTCATTTATTTATGTAATTCATAAGCATACGGATCCTCTTATTTGTTAGGAATGCTTATGTTTTAAAAAAACTGAAGAAAGGTGTTAACCGAGTTTCGATGGTCAACTTCCTCAACTGTAGCTCGTTTTGGCATTAAAAACTGCCTCGAAACTCTGGATAGAACCAAAATAAGGTATTTCACATTTCCTTCAGTTTTACCTTTTTATGAACGATCTGGAACACGTAATAAGGTCTATCCTACGTGCTATAGAAAAATGGGGGATTATTCGATTAATAACTTCTAGGACTGATTTGCCGAGTGATGGAAGAAGAAATTGACTCTAGGACCATAAAAACATAAATAACAATGGTTTAGGCCTTGCCCGATTTTTTTTTTCTGGAAAAACACCTAATTGAATTGAAGCTCAAGCTTTAAGCAAAAAAAAAAGTGTTGTTCTAATCAATTGGTTATTTAATATTTGAATAAAAATCTTATTCTAATATAACTAATTTTGGTAACTCAAGATTAACGTGAAGCCTAGTCAACTTGAGCTTTGAATGTTAATTTTGAAGCTGATTGAAATTATCATTCCCACATAAGAGTGTGGACTAAGATGTAGAAGTTAGACATCACTTTTAAAGTGACAAACATGAGATGGAGGGCAATCGCAAAGACTATTTATCGATATGAAGTGTAAATTCAAAGTTTTCACCAATCAATCATGTATGAAATTAATCTAGTGTGAGAAGGTATCTGACATCCCAAAAATATCATTTATCATATATTTGACTATCTTAAGGAAAGTAAGAAGTAAATATATGATCAAAATAAGTATTTCTAGATAAATTATGTGCATTAAAGATGAAACAATTAAGCATTTATTCTTTATGTACCCTTTAATTTCTAACTTGCAATGTACCGGAGCTTATTGGAATAGAATTGTATAATGGATATACAAGACATAGAAATGGTTCAAGGGTAACCTCATAGTATTATTTTTTGAATATAGAATAACAAAGTTGAACTATAAGAAAGGGACATGACATCGTCTAGGACTACTGGCTAATGGTAACTTTTTTTTTTGAAACGTTAAAGATTGCGCTCAGCGCATATTATTCATGTCTAAAGATAAAACGTCATACAGGAAAAGAGGGGGGCATACCCCCCATTCAAAATCAGACATAGAATTGGCCGCCCTAGCAATTTTATGAGTAGCCTGATTCGCTGATCTTTTAACAAAAGCAGTGGAAATAAACTGATGCTCTTGAAGAAGAGCTTTACAATCTTCAATAATCATCGACAAATATGAAGGAAATTGATGCACGGATGTTAGAAATTGAGTAACTATCTGACAATCTGTTTCCACACAAATAGGCCCATAAGAGAGGCCTTTAATCCAACTGAGAGCTTCTTGAAAACATAATGCTTCTCCAATTTGAGGGTCCCGCCATCCCGGTAAAATCAGTAGTTTGCCTGCACAGTTGAACCCGTTGTAGTCCCGGATTACCATTCTCAATCCATAAGAACCCGAAGATAATAGTGCCATATCAACGTTACATTTATAGTGATTCAGTGTGGGTGCTTGCCACTTGGAAGGGTGTGTGAGTTGACGTCTTGCTGATGAGTTTTGTTTCCTGTGTTGAGCATGCTTCCATTCCGATAATACAGTGGTGGCCCTATGAAAAATTGAGTAAGGATCCTTCCTTTTCTGTTGCCATATAACTTCATTCCTGTAAGTCCATAAACTCCATAAAATTATGCAATATTCCTCCTGCTGAGTCTTTGATCCACCTAACATAACAGAGGTGAGCCATCGATGTAATGTAACAGTATGGGATAAAGACCAATCTACAGAAATCAGAGACCAAACCGATCGAGCAAAATCACAATGAAGGAACAGGTGGTCTGCAGTTTCTGAATAGTTGTTGCAAATAGGACATGTATCTCTTATGTCTACATGTCGTTCTTTTAAATTGGATTTACATGGAATTGCCTTCCTCAATAGCCTCCAGAGAAATAGTTTAACCTTACCAGGAATATGTAGCTGCCAAATCTTCTCCCATGGGAATCTTGTGTCTCGAAACTCTACATTAACGTCTTCCGTAGCCAGTTTATACCCCTCTTTTACTCTATACTCCCCTTGATTGTTAAGCATCCACAACCAATCATCCTGTCTTCTGGAGAAACTAAGAGGGATCTGTAAGATCAGCTCTGCGTCTCGTTGGGTGAAGATCCTTCTAATTTGTCTTTCATTCCATTGATGTTAACTTAAGATGGGTGGCCAATCACAGGTCGTCGGTGTCCGCTATGAATGAGATGGGCCCTTTCCCCTCGGGCCTATCTCTCATTTCTCTTTATGACCCCTTTGTCTCCGTCACACGATTGCCTCCCCTCTCATATTCAGTTTGTATATTTGCTTGTACACACTGGGTCCAAGGTATGGATAATCTACCTTCAACCACTCCAACTTGGAATAATTAATTCCTCCCCCGTTGATCGTGATAATTTACTACTAAATAAAATGATAGCTTAATTCACAAACTTCGAGGGATTATAAAGGAACATGGCCATGAAAATTTAACTCTTCTTCCATTGGCTCTCGCATGTTGGCTGATGCTGGGGGTTATGCGGTGTTGTATTTTATTGATTTAATGATATACACAAGTTTATTAGAAACTTAGGACTTAACAACACCCAAGTTAACGTCTCTTGACAATGATCCAAGTAAATATATCTGTTAGGGCCTTTTCTAATTTATAGATTAATAAGTATCTTAAGGAACTGTTACTATTTTATGAATGCCTTAATTATTTTATTTTTCGTATAACATTTCCATGTTTAATACCTGTTCTTTTTTTGGTGCACTACAATATCTATCCATATAATGCATATAGCTAGAATACGATTACTATAGCCTTTTTTTAAAACTAGAGCCTAATAAATTGTTTTGATTAAATTATTTTATAATTTAGAACGATTTAATAATAACTCTATTTTAAATTTCAAAAATTATAAACAAAACTGAGTTAAAAAAATTCATTATTCATTATTTTATTTCCCTCATTATCTTCATTCAATATGGTATTATTAGAATTTTATTTTTATATTATTTATATCACTTCAAATTCAAATTAAATTGAAATAACTTCAATTCAAATTTAAGATAAATAAGAGTTGCTTAATAATTTTTTTCATAAATTCATGACAATATTTACTTCTATTTTTCTTTGATATTGAATTTGAATACTTTTCATGTGATATATCACAAATTTAATCAACATGAAATCAAAGTGAGGTTGTTTGCACCCACACCGATTAACTCAATATTTAGAATACAAGTCCCTAGGAAATCAATTTCCATCTAAAAATTCAAACTCCCAAACTCAAAAGACTAAACGATAAATCTCTTTTGACCAGATGTACTAATTTTTAGGATACAAATTGGGAAGATTGTATCTAGCAAGTTGTGAGTAGAATTTTCAGTTGGAAACTATAAATAAATTTTGTTTCTTGTTAGGCTATTTTTATTTTAGATTAAATTCATAAGATCACTTGGGGGTTTGACAAATTATCACCCTGACCGTTTATTTTTAAAAACTATCAGATATCATCTCTGTGTTTTATTTAATATATCGTTCATCCCCATACCATCATGTTTTCATTAATAACCCTAATTATCCTCATAAAAGTGATGTTATTTGTAATTTTGGCAACCTAAGTGGCAAGAGTGTGCGTCATAGCAACAACTCGACGCTTAGCTTTATGAGATTTCATTTATCACACTCTACATAATGTCCCATAAAGCATAATAGTATGTATTCGTCTTCCAAATAGAATCAAACCTAGGCTAGTTATGTTGGAAAATTTATCATTAATTAGGAAGTGATTAAGGAAATGAAGCAGTAAGGAGGACCAAAAAGTGTAGAGAATGATTAAGCGAAGGAAGCTTCAATTAAGGCAAGATAGGTTTTGTTTAATTTTGTTTCACCACCTTGAGTTTGTGACTTGTGAGGTGAGAAACATATGCTCTGATTTTTCTTTTCCTTTCTTGCTTATTTTTCATTTTCCTTTCCATTTTTTGTACCTTTTTAATATGTTATGTGTTGATGTTCTTTTTTATATTATTATTCTTTTGGACTTTTAGGGTAAGTGCCTCTTTAATTATTGTTTGTGAAGGTGCAAATTATCCTCACCATTACTTGGTGCCTCTATGGTTGTTGTTTATGAACTGTGATGTAGTATAAAAAGGATGCTTAGTAAATATGTATATCTTTATATTTATTTTTTGCATATCCAGTAATTGAAAAAAATTTGCATTTCATTCCATCCCCATAAATTATTTAGTATGATTGGAATTTTATTACAACAAGTTTTTCTTGCTCAATTTTGAACAACCTCAATAAACTATCTAAAGGAAAGTAAAGACATTGAACAAGCGACCAGTCAACTAGGCAAAAAAACATCAAAAAAATTTCTCTCTAAAAATTTGTACCTACAAATGAAAAGGTATAATATTACATGGCAAAAAACATAACCTCTCCTTACATCATTCAGTATTAAAACCAAAATTGATAACCTATTATAATGTTCTAGATAATAGCTTCTCTACTAAATCCACCTCATCAATATAGTCATATATGTTCTAGTCATGAAAAATTCAAAATATAGTCCTATATGTTCTGATAATGAAAAAATCAACCTCTCATACATGAGTTAAAACTTGTCAACTTTATATTATTGCACCACTTTAATATATGTGATGTTTTCTTTTACCTTAAGATTACATAAATTCTCAGTCAAATTTTAGAAAGTTATAAAACCCATATAGGTCTTTAATTTTTTTATGTTTTTGATAACTTTGAACTGTGACATCATAAAAGTGGTCACCAATAAATTATGTCAGGCTTATATCTAGGATGACTTAAAAGTTAGGTTTAATAATTAATACAAAAAATAAAGATCTAGTTGACCAAGGAAACAAAATTTGAAGATAGGATTAAAGAACATAGAAAAATATTAATAATGCGATTGGATAACTAATGGTATTGGGTACAACTTATCGTCCTAGTATAAAATATGATAATTATTTCAATTAGGCTAGCTACTTGAGATAGGATATTATTTCATATTAATAAGGAAATATACTAAGAATATGTAAAAGATGCATTAATATTCAAAAATATATGTGGAACCTTATAACATATATAGATACTATAAAACTTACCTAACCATACCGTCCTATAGGATTAGTTTCGACATATTTATAGCTGGACTTTATCTCAACTGGTTGTATATGCATGTTTTGAGGTTTTTGACAATTTAGATTGTCAACATCTGATAAAGTATTGCCAATCTAACTGTGTTTTTTTTTCACATATCTTTTTATTAATGTGTTAGGTTTAAAACAAAACGGGTTCTGGGGCTTATTTATAAATTGGCATTATGTACTCAATTATAACTTACATTGTCTTTGCATGTTAGGAAAAATATAACTTAGTAGAATCTTGCCTAAAATTGAATTAAACATGTTGCTTATAATTCAAAAAAAGTTGAATTGGTGCAATACTTACTATATGGAATCATTAATATCAACAATAGCAAGCATGCAAGAACTTGTCCATGCTTATTGAAATTATGGACTACAAGCTCATTTGTAGACTTCTTGGACATAAAAGAACCCCAAAAGGAGTTTTTTTTGGATGTCCAAGATATAGGGTAAATTTTATGCATAATATCTTGTATGTTACGAGGATTGTAACAAATAGATGGCTATTTATTTTATTTATTTTAGGGAAAGGAATGTTGCAATTTCTTTAAGTGGTTTGATGAGAAATTTACTACACGAAGTGTAGATGTCAAAATGCCTTAAGAGAGAAAAACATGGTATGTAGCGCCCCAACCCCGCAGGACCCGAACCCGATATCGTGGGTGATATCCGAGTCCGCGCCACACGAAGTTGGTG
>JANSVB020000080.1:999588-1011800 GCA_025504935.2 Erythroxylum haughtii
GTAGCCACTCTAAAAGAGCTTTAAGATCATAATTCTGCACGTAGAGCTCTGCTCTGTGATTTATGTATCTGACTGAGCCCAATGGGCTAGTATCTATATTTGTATCTGAAAAACACTCAATCACAACAAATAATAATGAATATGGAGTCCCATATGCATCTGCATTTGTATATTTATAATTATGAACTATACGATTATGAATCTTTTCTAAAATTGTGATGATAAAGTGATATGATATGATAATGTGATTGATTGGGTTATACATGTTCTGAAAGAATGTATGTGAGATGTGTGACATTCATTAAGTCTTATTGAGATGGAAAATGTTTGTGAAATTGGTTAGTTGTGTGATATTTTTATATTTGACTTGAGTGAGATCATCAATGATAGTTCACTCATTGAGTTCGTAAAATTTATCAAAAATTGCAACGTGGCTTTTTAGGTACGAGTCAGGAGACCTAGTTCCTAAAATTTTCTAGAGGAACATTTTGCATTAAGATATGGCTCAAAGGCCTATCAGCTAACATTAAAGGAGTTATAGATTGTATTTTGTAGTTTCTTTAACTTATAGAACTTTTTTATAAAGGATTGTAAACTTTCTCTTGTTTGGTAATGTAAATATTTGTTTTAATGACTACAATGTAAACTTTTGTGAATGAATGAGATGAAATATTGAGGTTTCAAGTATTGTATATTCTTTATAATGCCATTTAAGTGATTATGTTTGCTTTAAAATACCATTGTCATAGGATATGTTCTTAAATGTCCTCTAGATGTTTGGGTATATATTATATGGTAGTGGGATGTTACAATACTATTATGGAATTTTGTTGTGAAGGTATTCACTAGAGAATCTCATTCCCTATAGATAACCGAAAATTTAAAACTCACCATAACGATCTCATTGAATTGCTTCAATATTCTCAAAGCTTAATTTCTACTTAAATTTAAACAATCTAAACTTTTCAAAATTTTAAATCATTATTTCATTTAATACATATGATTATATCACATAAAGTCATTACTATTCTAATGAAATATAAATATCATCCTTATATGAATTGTTATTCCATCCAACACATCATATGTATAAATTTAACAATTCAATACCATCATCATCCTTTCACCAATGGTTAATTTGGTTATTCTTCAACTTTACAAGTTTCACAAGTTCTATATGATTCATAATCAAAAGGATACAGTTATCCTTATATGTAACTTTATGATTCTCGTTATGTTGATTTAACCAACATGGCATAAAAGGATAGTCTTAGTTATTCAACTTTGTATTCTTTCCATTTATGTTAAGTATAAGTCACCTTTGATCCATCATATACAAACTATTTGCATAAACTTGAATCAACTACTCTGACTAATCAATCTATTTCTTATCATGCTTTGAGCATTATAATAATGTTGAATCCAAATTCAGTATCAAATACTCATAAACATGAGTTAGAAATACATATGATCATTATCATATCTCTTATAGGTAAGAAAAGTTATTCAATAATTTTCTTATAATGATAACTAGTATCATTCTACAGAAAATGCCTTTAATTATAGTCCACACTTTTAGTATGCTAAATTAAGTGGAACAATTCTAACAAAGTACTATACATTTTAGCTCTACTTTATACAACCTTTTACATCTTGTTATCATGGTGTTGACATACATCTTACGTGTTGTCATCAAAGTTTATAAGACATTAGTCAACTCAAAATTTCAATACATTTTGTCATCCATATGATTTTGACATATCTAAAACTTTAACTCCAAATCCTCAACAAGGATTATAACAAATTTGCATAATGGGCATACAATTTTCTTTTCTAACTTTTGAGAACTCTTCTCAAACATAACCTCTGTCCAAGAAATTGAGTTCACTAACTTAGTATCAACTATACTAAACAAGGTAAATTCCACTCAAAACAAAAAATAAATGTAAGAAAAATTAAATAATTAATTATATGTCATGATTAACAAATGAGATTAGGACTTTAATCAGGTATTTGGTTATTCCCACTATTTTATTTAAAATAATAGCTCTCACTACTATTCGGAAAGATTACACTAATCTTTCTAGTGGGCTAGGATCCCATTCAAATTTAATTGATCTTGAGTTTGCTCAACAAACCAACTAAACTTAAATTAGGTGGATACAACTTTATCAATCATATCTCATGTGACTCCTAGATTCGTTAAGTGACAATTCTTGCTAAAACATATCATATATGATATTTCTAACCCTACCTCTAAATTTATGTGATCATGAGTTTGCTCATCTAAATCACACAAATTTAGTTAAGTAAAACCTACTATTATAAGACTAAACATATTCGGGTTAAAGAGGCTTTGAGTTTGCTCAACAAGCCTTACAATAAACAGAACTCTAGTTTATTCTTATAACAATGGAAGGCAACAATCACATTCTTAAGGTGTACTTAATATTTTAATGAGGGATTTTAATTTTATTTGTCTCATCAATCACAAGATTGCATGTAAACTATCACACATGTAAAACATACAATTTAACATGCATCCAATAGTTATATCAAACATATAAATAAAGTTTGCAACTTAAGCACTCATAATCAAATTTTATGCGTAAAATATGAAACTTTGATTTTCATAATTTAAAATAATATTTCTAACTCTTTGAAATTTTACATTAGATTAAACTCATTGATTCTTAAATAAATTAAATTCCTATTCTAAATAGAAATTTATTTTGATTTGAAAACAATTTTTCAAATCAAATTGGAAACTATTTCTAATTATCTTGACTCCTTTATCAAAATTTAATTGAAAACAATTTTTAATAAATTATACTAGTTATTATAATTTAGAAAAACTCCTTTTTCAAAATTGCATAAATAACAAAATCTAATCTAATTAGAAAACTATTTCTAATCTAACTAGAAATTACTATTTCTAATCTCATTAGAAATTTCTTTTCCTTAATTAGAAAACTCTTTTCTAATATTAAAGGAAACTACTTTTAAAATTAAATAAAACACTCTTAAATTTAATTAAGAAAGTCAATATATTATTTATTTAGAGATTGACTTCTTAGTTAATTAGAAAATCTTGCTTTAATATATTAAGAAACAATTTTAAAAATATTAAAGAAATATCATTATTCCTTATTAATAAATAAAACACTATTTTTAAAATTTAATGAAGAAAAGTACTTTCTCTAATAAATCAAGAAACTTATTTTTCAAAAATTAAGAAACAATTTCTAAACAAATTGAATAGTAATTCTCTAAATAAATATAATCATAAATTTAATTTATCTCAATCAAATTGAAATAAATAATTTAATTAAGAAACATCTTTCCTAATTACTTAAGAAAATACAAGAGCCAAATGAATAAATTTCATTCTAATTGAAACTAATTAATTATAATTTAGAAATTACTTTTCTAAAATTAATTAGGAATCAACGTAATTATTAATCGTAATCATATTAAAAAAATAATTACTTTAATTTTGAAATTAAAATCTCATCTTAATTAATATAATCTCATTATAATTATAATTTCTAGCATAATCTAATTATAAAAGAAATTATTTAAAATTTTAGCTTGATTCTAATTATTGATTTGATAACTAATTTAATTTAATAATTTAATTCTTAAAAAATTAAACTAAAATTTAAAAATATTTTTAATAAAATTTATCCTGAAAATAATTTTCAACAATTAAAAAAATATCTTTTCAATTTTATTAGGAGCATAAACTAATTTATTAGGATAACAAACCATTGCGACTCTCCATCTCCTCTTCACTTTAATAGTCGGGTTTTTAATCATCAGCTGTCCACCCTCCATGTTGCTATTGAAATCTTTTGAAAGTCTCTCAAATTTGTCAACTACGAGCTGTTAGCCTCCGATGGTATCCATATAACAACTTCTCAACAGTTTGAGAGGAAGAATGTAAGAGTGCTAACTCTTTTTTCTTTTTTTCCTATTAATAGAAAAATTATTAGGGTAGTTTTGTAATTTTATTAAAATTAAATTCCTTAATTATATTTAAAGTCGTACTCTACTTATAATTAACTTAATTTTAATAAAACCAAATATCTTATATTTGATCCCTAAAGTTTCTCAAACTTTATAATTAAGTCCAACTTAATTAAATTGATTTTTTTTCACAAATTATTGTTTGATGTGTGACTCATTAAGTTCCTAATATATTGACAATGATTATAAATTATAATTCTAATTTATAATTAGAATTGGATAAATTAAAACTTCTTTTAATTTGTCTTTAATTCTTCAATTAAATAATTTATAATCATAGATCAAAATTGGCGTCTAATAGTATGTCATGATCACCAAAATATCAGGAACGTCAATGTGGTTTGATTTAACTTTTTCATGCATAGGTATGATGTATAATTTAATCATTTCGTAATTCAATATTCCAATTAGACAGTAGATGAATATAATGTCTACTATTTTAGTTCAATCATATTCGTTCTTACTAATTAGTAATTGATTTATAATTGATATTTGAAAATACCTTTTCAAATTCTAATTCACTCTAGCCGGAAAATTATATAAATCACTACTAATCAAGAATTGTGGAACATTCTTTCTAATTATTTTAGAGTGACGAATCATTTATTAACTTACTCAATTATCTCCATATAGTTTTTACTGCATCTAAGTGCTATCGATTGACTTATCTTAAGACAATATATAAGTAGTATCAAAATATAATAATTCCCACATGAGATACTATGATAATCTCAAGTTTAAGGATCAATTATACAATCATCATTATGAAGAAATCCACAGACACATAAGTGATATTCTATTTACGATTCTCATAGTCGGGCCAGTTCAGTAACTTATTATCTAATAATCACTCACATATTAGTTTAAGTATTTTTATAATTTAATTTATGAGATCAATTACTTTCTTTATAAGAAAAAATATAACGTGTACTAATTTTACTGTTTCAGTAATATCACATCATAATCAAATTCCAACTAGGAACATTTAGGAATAATACGTAAATGTAAATTGAATATTACAATTATGATCTCATCATAATTTCAATTAATATTAATTATTTCATGAATTTTATCTTTAGTATTAAAACATCTAATATAATTAATACATAAAAATAAAGAATGTTTTTATTAATAATTTTGTTACTGTACTACAACTAAAGATTGACCATAGGACATAAACTAACAAATATGAATACCTTATTTTAGTTGAAGGTGAAAAGATTGAAAAAGAGAGAATAGCATGAAGCGCAACAGATGGATGCATAAATTCAATTCGGAATCAAACCTCATCAACTAAAAAAGTAAAAGGAAGAAGAAGCCAATATATGTTGCCAATCTCGTCATTTTAATTATATCATTTTTCCAAAAAAGAAAGTAGAAAAGAAAATACTTCTTATCTATTTAGCAATTAAAACATCAAATGCCACTTGAGCCACCGCCACCACGACCTCCTCCTCCCCTCCCCCGTCCTCCTCGTAAGAAAGACTTCGGTCAGACACCAAAAACCAAAATAACAAAAGGTGGTAGATGCATGAGCACCACCTACAACTGTACACACACCCATATATACATATATATCCACATATATGTCACACCACCTTCTCCTCCTAAAATCTTTTAACGACCCCCTGTGTATTTTCTTTTCAGATTTTAGAAAACCTCAAAGTTTCTCTGATTCTCACATCGGTTTCTACGCTTCTCATAACAACCACCATCGCCAACACCACCTACTACCACTACTTTTTCCTTTTATCCGAGGTAAACAGAATCCCGGACCTTATCTTCTTTCGTTCTCGCTGGTCGCCTCTCGTTTACCAGTACATGGTCTGAGTTGCTGTCTTCTTGTCATTCTTTGATGGGCTTCCGGTGTTGTTGGGCTTTTGTGTGTTTGTTGTGTTGATTTTTCTTAGACGAGTCTTTGTCTTTCTCTTTTTTCTGGTGAATGGGTTTTGTCTTTTGGTTTGTGTATTTTCTTCCCTGAAAGGTGGTAGGTTGGTAGGAGTTGACTTTGTTTCCACGGAGAGAGAATTGAAAATTCATCTTGTCTAAGAGTTTTTGGTTGTGCTTTAACTGGTTTTCTATGAACTACTCTATAGAATCTTAGTCTCGTTTAGTACGATGACTGGTCTGGATTTCTGTTTTGCTTATCAGTTTAGGAAGTCACGATAGTTTCTTGTACTTGCTTTCAAGTTCTGTCCCTGACCGGCCCTTGTGCCACCTTTTCACTCTTTATTACAATTCGATTAGCTTCTGTTGTTTGAATGAATCTCGGAACAGAAACAACTGAGTCGTGTTCCCAGTTGATGTACGCATTCTGTGATTGTAAGTGGGAATAAGTTAAGTACGTACATTGTGTTCTATAATCGAACTTGGTATGTTTTGCTGTTCTCAACGATTTGTTTTGGTAAACCTCTGAAGGGCAGTAATTAGGTTCCCTTATTGCTTTTGCTCTCTAGGGGTGAGTTTTGCGCTGACAGCTCAAGTTGGGCAATGAAGATTCCCATCCGCTTGCTTTTAGCGATGTATTTTATTTTTCATCACGAGTTTGGTGATCTTTTGACCAGCCAACACGTTCTGTTTTTTCCTTCTCGGAATTTAATTGTTCTTTAAACTTCGGAAAGCTTGAACTTTGTTTTAACCTCTCAGACTGATGTTTTCTTATCGTTGGTATCTCCCTTTTGATATTCTTTGTATGCTGCTTTCAACGGATCACTTCGAGAGTGCAGAGTCCTTTACTTTTATTCTCACTTTTATCAATTTTGTCACTGTAATTATAAGAAACTTGCTTTCTGTTTGTCTATTCCAGGCACAAGGTCGTAGCTGAGGGGCCTTATCCAAGTGATTGCAAATTGCTACAAAGTTATACAATTACTGATGGTCAGTTTAAGGAGGAGGAAACTTTTGGGACTATGTGCTGGTGAGTTCCACTTGTATTGTGCTTTATACAATTTTATTACAGAGTTGGAATAAACTTTGAAGAAAGTTTTAAACAATCGATTCCATACATCCTGTTTCCACTTCTATTGTACTGTTACATCTTTGAGAAGACCGTGAATGTGACCTGAGTTACCAAAATTACCGGACCTCCATGCAGGGAGAAACTCTTTCTTGACTCCACTCCCTCGTTTTCCTGAGAGTGGAACTGCTGTGGTAAGTGCCACCCAAAATGCCAAGTCTGTTAGTGTGCATCCCCTGCCAATAGATGATGCCAACCACCCAAAGGAGGTAACATTATGTCTTACCTTAACTTGTTTCTCAATCTTGCTTCCTATAAATTGTTCAACTTTGATATCATTTCAATTAAAGTAAACTTTGTGCTTTTATGGGCTCTTTCATAAGAGTAATATCATTTGCGATTTCACCTAATTCTAGCATTTCAACAATGTCATCAAACTCTTGCCTTTTTTACATGAATTTTATTTTAATTGGCATAAAGAAACATTGAGCTCTGTGATTCTTAATATGCTCTTGCTTATCAAAAGTTAATACCTAAGTAATGGGAATCACACACTTATTCACTGCGACGAAAGCTTCTAAACAGGGGAGATTGATATTATTGATTAGTCAAAAACACTTGGAGAGATTTTTCGTCATTGAATTCATTGATTAGAGAAACTCTTATTTTAGGTTCTTTAATAACTGGTGATCTTGTCTAGATTGTTAGTGGAGGTCAACTTTAGAATCTTATTACTCTTATGCCATCTTTTCTGAGTATGCAATTCATATCCTTCTTTTGTATTTTGAGTCTGTTTTTTAATCAAACTGTCTTGATAGAACAATCAGGATCGTATTACTAAGGTATGCTACTGCTTATTTCATCTAATCGCGTGAATGGAACCTGTGTGATACATACCATTCAAGACATGTTTTATAAATTGCAAAACTCCACTTGGCACAATAGTTCGGTTAGGCATGGCGATCTATCGTGGTTTTAATCATCATTGTCAAAAGCACTAAGATCTATATTTCTTGACACAATTGGAATATAAAAGGTTGTTAATTTGTCAAAGCTGTTGATTGAATCTCCAACTTGTCTAGCTTTGACAGAAGAAGGTAACACAGCTATGTGCTAAGTGTATTCTCTGATTGTTGAGAAAGCGATTATGAGATTATTTTGGTGGTAACTTTCCTTCCATATCTTCATGGTTGTTTGCAAAAGGCATGTCATTGTTGGATATGATATTCAATTGCCATTCGCTCATTCTCAATACAAACTGAGTTTAGCTTAAACAATACTCTTTAGGTGTAACCCTACATTGTTCCATGATTCGTCATTTTCATTTATAGTGTTTGGTTCATTGGTTCTAGCAGGGAACCCCTGCCAAGCTAGGAGCTGGTTCCTCAAGTGTGTCTAAATTTGGTTCAATAAAAGAGCAGCATTCTCAACCATATCCAGGTTTGTTAGGTATAGTGTAAATATGTCCCTTGTTTGAGTTAAATGTTTTAGGCGGTGCAAAACTATGCAGTTGTATACTTTAGACAATAAATCAATGCTTAGTTTTCATGAAGGAACTTTTCTTGCAAAGGTTGTAGTGACAGTATGAAAAAAATGTCATTATCATGCCAAAAGACTAGAGTTTGACCTTGGAAGCTAGTAGTAAAGGAAAAAGGTAATGTAAGTTAATCATGAGAAAATTGATAAGAAACTGCATTGTACGATTTGTATGATGGGGCTGCTTCTTAATTAACAAAAGACGAATACATTGATTTTATGCTATGATCTTAATTTATTCAAGGATTGAAATAAATGCTTCAGTTCAAAGTCAATGTTCTAGCTGCTCAAAATGAATATTTTGATCTGTGATTTTACTTGTTTATATTTTTCAAGTTAAGTCATGTTTCATATTGATACGAGAGAAAGCAGTTTGTGATATTATTTCATTCTTGTCCTTGTAACAGTAAAAATAAAGCTTATATATCCAGGAACAAAGCAGTAGTTTTGATTTGATAGATAACTACTGGCATGGAGATGCATTAACTCTATTTTCTAGGCTTCAATTTTAATTTTTTGCCACCATGGTAATTCTTTGCAGGGCAACCAATTAAACGCAGAAAACGACATAGGAGGAAGCATGTGCAAAACCAAGAACCATGCTTAATGAGAGGTGTTTATTTCAAAAATATGAAATGGCAGGCTGCAATTAAAGTTGATAAGAAGCAGATCCACCTGGGTACTGTTAGTTCACAGGAAGAGGCTGCTCATTTATATGACAGGTAACAGTCCACATTTTAGTTGCTTTGTACCATAGTACTTATTAGCCAAAGTACGTGAGGCAATAAAAATTGGAAAAGTGGAATACGATCGAATCATTTCACTGCTTGCTTAAGCACCTATATGGCCAATAATTTGGAATCTAATCACAACTATAGAGAGAAGTATAAGTGACTTTCTAGTAAGTTCAATCAACTACTTTTGGTTCTTGATAAGATGAATTATAGATCTTGTTATACAGATACCTTTCCTATTAAAATAATTACTGTGGTATGATGGCTTTATAATCTAAAAGCAATCTATAGGCTTCTTGATTTTCCTCCTTTTTTGACTCTTATGTGGCAATTTACATAGCTCACAGGCTTGAAAGGAGATGCTTTAAGGTCCTAGTTATGGATGCAATAAGTAGAAAGCCAGCAAATACTTGGTTGGCAACAGTCTCAGGATTCCAAATTCTAGGATTCAAATTTGGATACCATTCTCTAGTTGAATGTGGCATACCTGATTCACTTGAGCCTGGACTAGAAAGCAATATGAACATGCAGGAATATGGGAACAAGAAATGTGAAAGACTAGAGTTTGGATTTTAAGAATCTTCAACGGGAGGAATATGAAAATTAGTTGTACATTTACGTACTTGTGATAAAACTGGATCATTAGGAAATGCACCTGGACATTGTGTAAATTTGTGTGGCACGATTAAAAATCTTGAAGGCTCATCTTAAGGTTCTTGTATCTTCAGGGCAGCTTTTATGTGTGGGAGAGAACCAAACTTTGAGCTCTCAGAAGAGGAGAAGGAAGAGCTGAGGAAATTCAGATGGGAAGAATTCTTGGCTGTTACTCGCAGTGCGATTAATAACAAAAGTAAATTGCAGGTCTGGTTTTTCTTAACAATGTGTCATACGCCATGATATGCTAACTTGAATGATTATTATTATTATTACGACAGAGCACAAGAGAAGGATTGGAGGCGGGAGTCAAAAGAGATCAGACGACTTGGATGTCAAGCAGGAAGCGGATGGGTCAGATTCAGAAGATATGGAAGCAGATTCATCAGACTCGTGATCCAAATTCCATTACTATTTTTATTTCTTTTCTTTTTCGGCATTCAAGAGGTGCCATATTAGATTAGAGTTGGACTTGGCGAGAGAGATCTTTACAGTTATTTAACTCAAAATAATGAATGCCTGCACGCCTAGTCCTAGGGTACCTACCACTTCCAACGACCGTATCAAACAAATTTGCTAAAACATGTCATTTCTATACATTTTGCTCCCAAGTCCTAGGGTACCAACGACCCCCAAACTCGTTAAACATGTAATATCTCTACATTTTGTTCAATGATCATTCAGAAGCTTCTTTTTCCGCTGATTTTTATTTATTTATAAATGAGTAATTTTAGTTTTTAAAATAAAAACAAAATTTTGTTTGGTGGTTAATGCAATACATTAGATAATTATTTTCAATTAAATAAATTTATATTATTCTCTTATAAATTTTTATTAATAAAAATAGTTCTATTATATTAAAATAAATAATTTAAAAATTAATCTTCATTTATAAACTAATATTTATTTTAGTTATTTTAAACATATATATTAATTTAATTATATTTATCAGTAATTTATTTAATTAAATGTATAATATTAAACTAAATTATTCATATTTTTATTAATAATTAATATATTTAGTTGATAATAAATTAGATTAAAAAACAAAAATTACTTTCATAATTTTTACTGAATTTTAAAATTAAAAAATTAAAACAACCTCTTGTGCCGAGTGGACTGGACTCTGTTAAGCTAAACAAGAGAATATAAGGCAATTTCTATTTTCTAATTCCGTCCCCCAGGAGAGGACAACCCAACCCACCCCTGCAAACAGTTAGTAGTTGCAGTAGCAGTACCTGAGCTTTTACCCACTTGTCGATTGGAAGCCATGAATTCCAAGCCTCTAGATGCTGAGTCAACGTCTCCACCGCCTCCGTCGTCTTCTGCCAACTGGAAAGAGCGCATATTCTTCCCCACTCTCCTCGCAGGTCTTTCCGCTTCTCTTCTTTTTCTTTTTCTCTCCATTCGATTAGCTCACTTTTTTTTTTTTTAATTTGTTCAGGGTTTGCAGGGGGAGGCGTTGGGCTTGTGTCTAAGCATCGGATTATGCATGGACTCCCTAACATTTCTGCTACTTATGCCACTAATTCTGCAATCGTCACTGCGTGTTATTGCGGTATTTATCTCTGTTTGATTGCATCATCTTTTCTTGTTTATTTGTCCCTGTCTATTTTGTTCAGGTTGATTTTGGAACGAACTCTTTTTCTTTTCAAAACCCTTTTCTCTGTTTACAGATCAACTTGGAATAATACTCTACTTGTGATTCTGCCTAAATGTGTCGATAGAGTGGCTATAGCTGTGTAAAACTCTTTCTAACCAACTTGACAACTCAAGTTTTCAAGTATTACTACTAAATGCCTCATTGGTGTGCTTGACTGAGAGAGTTTGTAAATGGGGTTGCAGTTATAGTTGTTCAAGTCTTATGGGTTTTTTTTTGTTTTTTAATTTCCTCGTTGCATTAGTGTTGCATATTTCTTCTACATTAGGTGAAAGTGGGAGATAAACAGGAATGCTTCAGAAAGAGCAGAGAGAGCAATCTGAGTATTGTCTCAGCTGTAAAGGCTTATATATGTAAACATCACACCCAGGGGATTTATATCTTTCTCCTTGAAACATGTAAGGTTACATGGTACACAAGGCCTGATATTTATCAGCGTTCCCCTGTTATTAGTTGACAAGAAGCGTTCTCCTGTTATTTGTCGACAATCCTCTGGAGATATGGTTTAGAAAGTCCAGTTAATATGCAATATCTCACTTAGTAGTATGCTGATGGTCATTTTAAACAAATATCAGTCTTGGTGCAAAACTTATTTCTTTCTCGACAATCCTTTATTTTTCCATATTAGAAGTACTGACTCCTC
>JANSVB020000080.1:1031755-1044248 GCA_025504935.2 Erythroxylum haughtii
GTCACTTAATTTTATCTATTAATGCCTTAATTTCCTTTAATCATGCTTAATGACATAAAAAAAATTCGGGGCTAACAACACTCTTCTCTATGCAGTTGATTTTGACTCTGTTTTATAAAAAGGGTGAAACATAATAGATAATATTGTATTTACTAATATAATAATAACTTCTAAACAAATCACTTACTTTTTTTTTTCATGTGACAACAAATGATTTGGAGTTGGAGTTATGAGGATTTTTTATTTTTCTTATGTTAACTTTGACTTTCTCATATTTTTCCTAAATAAAAAAAAAATAGTCATTAAATTGTGTAACAAAATCAATGGAAGTAAATGTGAAGAGAAAGAATACAAATCTTAACCTTTGCAGAGGTCCAATAATCGCACATTTCGGTCCAATTTTTTGGAGTCACCTGTTCATAAATATGTCTCCTTGCCTCCTCATTCGAAGGAAAAGATTTGTAGTATTTATAAAGTTGCTAATGATGATCTTTCACTCTTTATTTCAATAGTGAACTCATACGGCTTGAAACTTCAAAGTTCTTAATATTGATGATATTGAGCTTCATCTGTGTACAACACGTATAAGTTAAATTAATCTTTAAATAAGTAAAGCAAAATTTTATATAATTAAATAAATTGAAAAATTACCGAAACTTTGTTCAAAGCGTTCTATAGTAAGTTTTCTTCCTTCAACTACTTGACATGCTGGAAGCAAGACAATTCATTCCTGACAACGACTCCTAACTCACTGAATAATTTTTCTAATTGGATCTTATCAATAAGACAATGTTGTTTGGGGTTAACAGGGTTAACATGGATAGGCAACTTGTTTATTGTAACATTCATCTGTTGCAACTCAGAACCTTTAATGATACCTCTACCTCTTTTTTCTTATGTTGGTATTAAAACCTTACAATAAAAAAATAATGATAAGAAAAAATACATTAAACATGTAAACATATATTTGAGCATAAGTCTAATTATAGGCGGTAAAGATTAACAAACCTAAAGATCCCTTAACACTAGTGAAGGGAGATTAAGGTTATTGTTGACTGGCTTCATTGGTAGATGAACTTGGTAGTTGTTGTTTGATAAGGTCAGATTGATCTAGTTGTTATGGGGTCAAATCAATTTCGGTAGTTGTCACTTTCTTTTCCTTGTTGCTACCAGGTGTCATTATATTAAATATCTATAAATTAAATATCAACATTACGCATAATCATAAGTCAAATATCAACATTCCAAATTAATATAACTCAAACATGAACATTTATCATAAATATAAATCAAACATCAACATTCTGCAGAAAACAAAAGTCAAACATCAACATTCTGTAAAAAACATAAGTAAAAAATGAACATTATGCATAAACATAACTCAAACACACATCAACATTTCAGCATAACATAACTCAAACACTAATATTTCGCATACATAACTCAAACACCAATATTCCGCATAAACATAACTCAAACACACACCAACATTCCATACAAACATAACTCAAACACACACCAACATTCCACATAATAAAACTCAAACGCACTTCAACATTCTGTTGGATATAGAGATGTTACTTTTGGCCCAGCTTGGCCCAATTTTGGCAGCCATGGCCTAAAAGTGGTCAGCCCGACTAGGCCGTGAGCCTCTCGCCCGACTATTACTTCAAAAATGACAAAATGATGTCATTTTGATGTTTTTTAAAATAAAAGGTGGGCTGGGTTGGCCCAGCCCTCCTGTGACACATAGAACCACGGGCCAGGCCACAGATCGGTTAATCTGTGATTGAGCAGGGCGACGGGCCGACCTATCCCAACCTGTCGGGCCACAGACCACCTAGCTAGTGGTCATTGACATTCCTAGTTTGATACAATTCAAACACGAACATTCCCACTCAACCTGACCTACTGACATTCCTAGCTGGATATAATTCAAACACCAACATTTCGTATAAACATAACTCAAACACCAACATTCCTAAAAAATCATAACTCAAACACACACCAATATTTCGCATAACATATCTCAAGAACCAACAATCTACATACATAACTCAAACACCAATATTCCATATAATCATAACTAAAAGAACAACATTTGCATAATGTAAGTCAAACACCAACATTCTGTATAAACATAAGTAAATCATTAACAATATGCATTAAAATAACTGAAATATCGACAATACAGATTAATATAACTCAAATGTCAACATAACATTTCAAACAATATAAACAATTTATCTACCTTCAATCATCATGATCAAGATTTTAAAATCATCATCATTAATTACATTACCATTAGACTGTTTATTGCTAATGTATTTGGACAAATGAAAATGATTGTCATTTAATTCATCCTAAGTATAGTCTTAATCTCTTTCTATAATAAGATTGGCTTGTACTTCATCCACTTGTACTATATTAGGATCAACATTTCTCCTATAAAATGATGATATATCTGCATCTTCTATTCGAACGACTTCATTATTCAACTCTGATTCAATCTCTTGATATTCCAAATAAGCTGGCCACTTTGACTTTGTTTAGCCTTTAAGAAGTCAGCCTTCTCATAATTATATCAATTGGAGGCTTACACTCCTTCACACTGAGTCTGTCGTTCCTAGTTATGCCATTTCACTTCATCTCTATCCTTACTCATTTGACCATTATCCCTTTAACAAAAATTGAAGAGATTTCAATGTTGAAACTTTTGAATAACCTTTTGATTGCTACCCAATACAGTATCGTTGAGATAGAAAACTTGCTTCGCTTGACTTGCAAGGACAAAAGGTTCATTATCATACCATGTCTTACTAGCATTGATGCTAATAATAGTCCCATTCACTTTCATGTCAGTAAGATTAAACCATTGCACTTAAATATAACAAATTTCTTGTCCTTGATGTAGTGTAACTCTATTATTTCAGAGATGACCTCATAGAATTTAATAAAATCGTCTTCATGGAATCCCTTAACAACAACCCCACAATTTTGGCTTCTAAGTTGATTGTATGGGTTTTGTTTGTGTTTGTGTTTGAAAGATAATTTATTTTCTTCCTTTGTTGGTTATATACAGGTTGACTTTTTTACCACCTTCAATGCTTCTTTGAGGAAAGCCTGTTAACTATTTAATGAAAGGTCTATGAGAGTATTTAACTCTTTTTGTTTTTACGAAAAAATAGTCTTTTCCGGTATAAACCACTTGGTCATATTGAAAATTTCACATTTTTATTATAATAGTAGTATAACCTTATATAGAAAATAATATATTTTTGTATATAAAGAACATGGACATATGTACTCTACTTTAAATTCTAAAATTTGATTTTTCAGAATATAACTCTTAACATTAATTCATCAAGGAATGTTGACATGGTGATGAGTTTTGCTGGGAGTAATGTGGTAGAATTGTCCCTAATGAAGAAACAATCAATGTAGAGCAAATCCCCTCTTCATACACTAATAACTGCTTGCCTTCCATAGCTGATCTTCGTCTTTAAGGTTTTTAGTATCATCCGAACTATCTCACTTTCTTTATTATTTGGATCTCACTTCCTATTATGTAGCTATTATATAATGAACATTTGATTATATATACTATATGTTGTGTTAAGCTTCCTTGAATCTTTAAGAGAACATAGATAGAAATGAAGGCAGTGGTCATGTCACGATGGTCCATAAGGGATTAGGAAAAATTGGTTGTTTTAGAAAAATCATTAATTCTTATTACTGTCTGTTTAATCAGGTATGCATATGTTCCAATTTGGAATTGTTATACGATTTGACTAAATTAGTTATCTAAGTTCTATATTGATTGTGTCTTAGGTGAAACGCATCATACTGGCAGTTGATCTCATTCAATGACTCATACTGTATTTGAGAATTCGTTCACTGTAACTTTTGCTATTTTAGTTATAGCCAAAAAGTTGTTGGAAGAGGGTGTCAATAACCCAATATTTGAGGGAAGATCTTTGAAATTTTCAATTGATACCTTCGAACATGCAAAGACTCTTCTTGGAAATCCAAACATAGGTTACCTTTACTGACTCTCATATCACCTGGAATCTAATAGTACATAAGAGTAAGGGTGCATACCATTGGACCTCTCCAAATCCTATGTATCAACAAGATTTATACTATGTGTTGTTGTTATTATTGTTGTTTTATGACTGTATGAATTGTTAAACTTCTAATTAAAATTTTGCACTACGTACCATATATAATTATATTATATTGCTAATATTTCCAATATTTTTATAAATTATTATTAATAAATATTAATGATTAAGAATAGTTGTTAACTTTAATATATGATATTTTTATTCTATTAAAATTAAAATTTTAGGTATATATGTTTACTTTTTCAAAATTAAAATAACATACCATGTATTTTTCAACAATATGTTTAAAACATTGCAAATAACTTGACAACAAAAGATAGTTTAACTAGGATTATACAAATGTCAATTATAATTAACCTTAACTAGGATTATTAAGTACACATAGCATTAACAAGTTATCTTCCAAATATTATTAATTTTAAGAATACTATCATATACAAAAATTCATCAAAATTCTCTTAAAAATTTGCAAAAATATTTAAATTCGACTTTTGGTGATAATTAACAATTCGTTGCCAAATTCTCAACCTCTAGCGATGACTTACATAATTGTCGCCAAATACTAACATTTTTGCTACGAATTTCCAAAATGGTCACAAAATGATGCACCTTCTGCTAAGCTTCTCAACACTCGTGGCAAAATATATTCGTTTATTAGAACTTTGTATGATAATTTAGATAATTGTCTCAAAACAACAATATATTGGCAATAAAAAAATTTTCCATCACTACTTGTTGGCGCCATTTACGATGATTCAGGATAATCAACACCAAATGTATATATTTTCCGTGACTACTTGCGATGATATTCATATTCGTCATAAATGTTGTCATATTGGTAATGAAATTTTGTAATTGTCTAAAAACTAGCTCCTATTGCGACGAGTTTCTATAATCGTCATAAAATATATTCATTTACTGATGGTTTTCAAAAACGTTGCAAAAATGTCAGACTTATTGCGACGAATTGCTAGATCGTTACCAAAAGGTAACTTTTATAGACGATTTTATAATTGTAGCTAATTAAAATGTAGTCAAAACATACATCTTTTACAGTGAATAATGCACAAATGAAGTTTGAGGGAGGGAATTAACTACTTAAAATTATCAAATTTTATAATTAGCTTAATAGGGATAATTATGAGAAAAATTTTTAAAATTGAAAAAATATTTATTGAGAAATTCATTATAAGTGTGGTTATTATTGTGATTTTATTTATTTAGGCAAATAGTCATGAACATTGATGATGAAGTTAATTTTCATTTGCTCCATTAATTTTGAAAATAGATAATTTACACTAAGATAACTTTTATATAATTTAGATATGCAATTGAGCTAGAAGGGTATTATTTTTAGGATTTTGAGTATCTTATGGAAAAAGGAAAAGCATAAAATATATGAATAAGTGAGAATTAAATAAATTCACTTTGTTGGCTTGAGACTAAGTAAAAGGTTGAAGTTAAAGATTAGTATTAGTTTCCATTTGAAATGATGAACTAATTGAGTAGCTAAGAGTATTCATGACAAAATGTTTACTCTCATGTTAAAAGATTAGGTGACTTTTCAAACAAGCCTCTAATTACTCTTGTGTTATTTTAAAGTCAATCTTTTGTTGTTCTTTCAATTAAGGTTATTAAAATATTTGAAAGTTGAAGCATCTCTCTCATATATGTTCACACTATATATTAGGTTGAATTTTTTGGATTGATTTAAACTTTGAAGGATTATGAAGTTGAATTGAATTGATTTATGTTGTGATGTAAGTGGCTAAATGCTTAAAAATTTCATGAACTTTACAATTAAATAAACAATAGAGAGTCTTAATTGATGCAAATAATTTAATAAATTCTTTCTAGGGGTTGCCACCTATTTAATTTAATAGTGATGAAATTGATTTGCTTAGGTACAAATAAATGTTTAAGTGTAGGGGAATTCAATAAATGCTAATTAACTTATTTTCTTAACATGATTTTAAGAGTAGTTTGCTTATGTTTGTATTATTTCTATAAGATTTGACACTTTATGTGGCTTATATTTTGTTTTCAAGTCTTATTTTTTCTCATCAAAGAAGAATGAATAAATTTAAGCAAGTTAAAGTCAAGTTGGAGAAGTTTTACCATAAATTTGGATGAATACGAGTGAACATGGACCTACATTTAGAAAACCGGTAAAACATGGTCCCATATTTTTCCCATATATGCTACTCGTCCAATATGTGCTTCGAGAAGTTTCCATATAAATAATAAGGCCTAAACACGAACTCCTGTTCACAGCCTTTATACCCGTGTTCCTAAGATGAACCCTCATATTTACGATTAAGGAGTTACTAAGCCAATACAATTCATTTTGGTGACTAGTAATTTTTATGTAAATTAGGATTTTCTATAGTTGTGAAAAACATAGCACCAACATGTATCAATATTGGATTAGTGTTGGACAAGACATGTGGAACTTTTAGGGTTTTGCAAGAATAAAAAGGGGCCTTTGGAATTAAATAGGGGGATCATTAAGAAGCAGCCAGAAGCAGATGAACTAGAGTGTCTTGGGACAAGAAATAAGCAACTTTAAACACAAAGAAAGGAATCCCATTAGGATTCAATAATGAACATCAAGATTTAAAGCATCTATGAGGATGATTTTTCTAATCTTGATTTTTATTAGCTTCTTTTATCTTTTCTTGAGCAAAATTGGGATAGATTTAAATGGGATGAATCCTATAGCTATTTTTTAAGATTAATTCTTTGGTTTAATGAAAGACTTGAGTTATCTTATAAATGATTCATACTTATTCTTATGTAAGCATTTTTATTCAACTTCGGGTTTCATAAAAAGGGATTAAAAATAATATGTATGAATAGATTATGACATAAGGAATATAAATCCTAGAGATAGCGTTACATAAATCTTTTGATTTCTTTATACTTATCTATTGCTTTAGTTAGTTACTCTATATTCAAACTTCTAATTCAATTAATTTTATCTTTAAAATCAATCATTCATTTTACTAGGTTAGATAATATAAAGACATTTAATATTAATACTTATAATCCTCATGGGATCAACACTCATATTCATTAAGTTATACTATAAGAACGATAAATGCACTTGTCATATTATTGTTAGCAAAATTTTGATTAGGCTTATGATTATTAGCATAATTTTGATAAGATATACACATCATAATCAAAGATCTTTTTTCTAATTTTATATTATATCTTGCTTGGATTAAATAATTGTCCATATTGCACAAGGTTACTTGCTTGCATTAAATGACTTGGTCATGTTGCATAAGGTTAAGCACCCATTAGGTAATCATTTTAAAAAGAAGGATCTTGGTGAAGCATTTTTAGTCCTTGGTATTCAAAATCATTTATTAAGTCTCTCTCAAAGAGCATGCATTAAGTATGAGTTGCAAATGTTCTATATAAAAAATTAAAAATCTCATCTAGAATCGATCTCTTATAGAGAGAGTTTAACATTGATACAATGTTCAAATACTAAAACTGAAAAAGAGATCATGAATAATGTTTCTTATTCTAGTGTAGTTGACGGTATTATATATGCTTAAGTCCACACTAGGCTAGTATTGCATTTATTGTTAGATCACTAGGAATATATTTATCTAAACTAGGTTTAAACAACGAGAATATAGTTAAAAGAATTTTGAGATATCTCTAAGGAACAAGATTATATCTAATATATAAGAAGATTAAAAAATTAAATCTTATTAGGTACATAAATTTTGACTTTGTTACATGTTCAAATGATAGAAAGTCTTTATTAAGTTATATCTTTATATAAGTAAATTGTGCTATTTGATGGAAAAGTGTCAAATAAATACTGGGGACCTTTTTGCCTATTCATGTAGAGTTTGTTGCATATTATAGGGATACTTCATAGGTAGCTTAGTTAAAAATTTTGATTTATGAACTATTTATGTTTATTTAGTTGTTTAACTTATATGGTTGCATTGTGATGATCTTTCTATAGTGTTATTTACTAATAATAATAGGAATATCACAAGGTCAAAACATTTGGAGGTAGGTTGTGTTACACACTAAAATTTAAAAACTAACTTGGTTTTGGGATTGTCCAAGAAAATATTAGGGCGTGCCTGTACAATCCTAGAATATGGTTTGAAACATGAGTTTGTCGAAAGTTGTCTACTTTTCTGAACTATAATTTTGACTTCTTCTTTTTTTGCAAGTCATCCACTAGTTTTATTTACTATCCAATTGATGATCTTTCCTTGCCGTTCACCTAAAAAATATTACAAGAAAAGAAAAACACAAACATCTATTAAGATTTTAAAAAATTTCAGAAATGATTATGCTTTAAAATAATATAAAAATAATGTTAAAACAATTATAACTGAATCCAAATCCAAATAATTATTTGTAAACTAAAAGTAACTGAAATTAAAATTTCTTGAAATTTTGGTTGGGTTGTTTCCTGAAAAATGTTTCATAAGTGTTATTTATCTAGAAACTTTCCATAGTATTGATTAGAATATGAGGAAACTAACGTGTAGCCCCTCGTTAAAACAGTTGTATAGGTAACATATGAAGGCCTTCTTCTATTGATTATTGAGCTTTCTCTTGCCTATACCTTTATGTTCTTCTATAGCATTTGATTATCTTCTATATAGCAAAAAGGTTTGGTGAAACTTTCTTTATTAATTCCTAAAAAGAATTATATAATTAGTATTACAGTATCAATTAAATAATATAAATCATATTTAGACAAAGAAGGATATTTCTCATCTGTAGCATGGAAGACGTCCTCCTCTCCTTTAACTTCCATCTTCTCCTCTTCCTTCATTAGGATTTTGCCACTATCTTTATTGATGGACAAAGATTTCTTCTTCAGGTTCACCTCAATCTTGTTAGGCAAAGATCCCTACCCCTTTAAATATATGAAATTATCCAACAGCCAATTGATCCAACTTAAGCTTTAATCTTTCAAACCACTTAGAAGTTATATGTAGCTTCTCAATTACTAACTTCCAGTCGATTCATCATCTTATTAAGCTAGGCATCTTTGTGGGAATCCATGGGGTTGTTTTGTCTCTGCCTTACACCTCCTATTTGGTTGCTCCTACTGAAGTTAGGATGATCTCTTCATTCTAGATTGTAAGGGTTATTTTATTATTGTGGATAGTTCTTTAAGTATTCCACATGCTTTATTAACTTGAAAAAAGGATTGTTTGCTTAACATTTAGTACCATTATGCCATCCCCCACGTAATTTATAACATAATACTTGAGTTGGTTACACTACGCCACTTAGGATATCAATTTCCTTTATGAGTGCCTCTACCTAAGCTACCAATACTGTCTACCATCAATATTTGTTCATAGTCATTTTTTAATTAGGTCTAATACAGTTTTAAAGCTCTATTATTTAGAGTTACCCCAATTGTTACATCAACCATATGCTTAGTTGAATAGTTTATAACATTGTAAAAGGTTTGAAATTGCAACCATTTTGGTAACCCATGGTGTGGACAACTCTTGACCAAATCTTCGTACCTTTCCTATGACTCATAAAATGTCTCATTGTCCAACTACTTATAGGCATAGACATCATTCTCTCAATTTTAAAGTTTTATTTGGTTGGCCAAGAACTTTTTGGCCAAGTTGTCCTTTGTGATGATTGAAGTCGTAAGTAGTGACTTCAACCACAACTTTGCTTGATCTCATAATAAGAACTAAAAAATCCTCAACATGACCACCTCTTCAGTTACTTCATTAATTTTGAACATGTCACATATCTCCAAGAAGTTAGCAATATGTGTATTGGGATTCTCATCTAGAAATTCATCAAATTTCACAAATTATTGCAACATATAGATAATGTTTGATTTAATCTCAAAGTTTGTCAGAGTGATTTTCAATCTCTCTGTAGTAAACTACAACCCTTTTAATGATGGTTTTGCATAGTCCAACATAGTCATGTGCTCTCCTTTCATTGTAATCTCTCTATACTAAACTACAACCCTTTTAATGATGGTTTTGCATAGTCCAACATAGTCATGTGCTCTCCTTTCATTGTATTATGTTATTGATTAACTTGGTTTGTTAAAATTTTTTCCTATATTTCATCATTACCATAATAGTCTTTTCAATCTCTTAATCCTCTTTAATAAATAGGATCATGTTTTCAAAATTATTAAGTATATGACCTAATTATATGAATATTATTTAATCAAGAATAAATGAATGATTAATTAATTGTGGCTAAAATTAAAGTAAATTAAGAAATCAAAGTACAACTCGAAATGGTCTAACAGGTAATTATCAAAAAGCATAGATAATAATAACAATCTACATCAGCCTTTCCCTTGGCATCATCTTATACCCTTAGTTCAGTTGTTTAGGAAATTTATTATTTGGAATTGATGAGGTCCCCCAGTATATTTATTATCATATATTGATTTACAACCACCTTGCCCTCAGATGATTGATTGAAATATCTATCATATCTAGGGATGCATTTTCACAAGTTCAGCACTGACTTGTTACTCCCACTTTAAGATCTTCCATATATTTGATTCTTAATAAATGGACAAGTAGCAGACGACAATTATTAATTGTACGCTTTTGTGATGCTATTGAGCTCTTTTCTTCTCAATCAAGGGACAAATTTTATTAGCTCTGTTGCAACTAGAAACTGGAAAGAAAAGAAGCCACTGTCAAATAACTACGACCCTTCTAAGACAAATAATTAGAAAGCACCGGACAAATTTGAGACTCTTCCTGTCGTAGCCATTAATCTTATTTCACTTCTAAAGTCCTGTTTTTGACATGGCATCTGCCATATGCTCAGACTCCAAAAAACACAGGAAACTGGACTTCACTTCGTTAGTATCAATACGAAGCCCATGACAACGTCCCCGAATCCATTTCAGGAAGAGGCGTAGTGACAGCTACTGACTTCAGCCAACCAAACTTTTCCATGACCTTCTTGACCAGGTCACCTGCTACATATGAAATACCTGAAGCCATGGCCCCAATGAGCAGATAGTGCAGGATGGTTGTAAAGTAAACAGAATACTTCGGTGGGTTCTGGATGTGAGCCTTTCCTATGGCAAGTATTGTAATGCATATCAAAGAAGCTGCTGCAACTGCCAAGAGCTTGAAATCTGTGTTATTGCTCTTCTGAAACGAGAAACCATATACTACAGGAGGTATTAAGCCAAAGACAAGGTATGATAACACAGCAACCGGAATGTGAATTGCGAAATTATTTCTATTCCCCAACAGTACATGGTAGCGAGAGGTTTCTGCAGGTTCATCACTTCTCAATTCCCAAAGCTGCAATTTTGCATAAATTCAATATTCAACAACACAAGTTTTACAAATATCATTTAGGTAAATGGGATGTTCCTACTTTCTGATTCGCTAACGAAAGTACACATTTATCAGGATGAAGTTCAACCTAACATGTGGTTTTTCAATCATCAGGGAGCATTTTACTCGTATTATAGCTACATCATTGAACATATTGAAGTAACGGCCCCAAACTAGAAACTAATGTAAAGGAAAGAAACTCACATTTTGCCCCATGACAAAAAGTCCACCAATCAGGTTTGCAAGTGCCAAAGCTACAATCTTCACTGCAATCGGAAAGTGGTTATTAATTGAATTGTCAAACAATGTGAAAATAGACCAAAGGCTTGATAGTCCTTGTCAGCAGCTACTTGATTAGTGTAATATGTAGTTCAGTAGCTTTTAGCAATATGCAAGTAATTTCAGGTCGTCTATAAGCTAAAATGCAAAAGACCTTGCATAAATATTGATAACCTAATTTATAGATCTCTGGGTTGTGGATGTCTGTTTCAAAATTCATTTAGAAAAAATGTCAAAGTTAGCATGACCATCGGAAATTTATAATGGCTTATTGCACAAAAAAGTAGAGCCTTTGAAACTTTACTCTTCTCTGTGGCAACAATTTAAGTAACTAGAGTTGATTCTACTGAATAATGGACTGTGTCCACAATAGGGCACTTGAGAAATTGACCATAAGATTACTTAGTTCACTTAAAAATGTGGAGTAGTAAGTTATCTAAGTACTTTAGAATGTGGGAAAAATTGCAAGTTGTAGCATGCATTGTCCAATATATGAAATGCTGCATAAAGATTAACAAAATTTAATTCTAAACTTACAAGGGGTAGCACCAGCACTAGCAGCAGATGTGACAACACTTAAACTTGTAATGGATTCAATTAAACCACCATATACGATGCTCTTTACAATCTCCACCTTGTAATCAATTCTGGATTCAGTGCTACTTGTTGTCCGGGTTATATCATGAAGGGCTGGTTTGGTCTGAGGTGTTTCTTTTTCAGATGTCCCTGGTTCGC
>JANSVB020000080.1:1081853-1093118 GCA_025504935.2 Erythroxylum haughtii
ATCATATGTGAATTGTTGCATCTCATTACATTGAAATGTATGAACAGATAAAGGAGCTATGACCAGAGTGACCCAAGTGAAAAAGAGCTTAAAGCTTAGAAATGTGCACAAAGAGCCATAGGCGTAGTTATCAATGAGCCCAGTATTCGCAATGGGTACGAGACAACATATGAAATGAGCCTAGTATCTACAACAGATATGGGATAGTTAAATAGGCGCTCGGTCACAACAAAATCAAATGAAGTAGAGTCATATGTTCATTTGCATATGCATCCTTATTTATTGAATGATTGAATGGATATGCCATATTGACTGGTTGAATTAACATGTTCATTGAACTGAGATGAAATATTGAATGGTTTAAATTAATGAAGTATGTGATATGATGTGAATTATTCATTTTTATGACATATTTGGTAAACTGGACTATATATGTGTTATTGTGTACTAATATAAGTGAGCACATAGATGATGGCTCACTCACTGAGTTTGCAAACACATCAAAATTGCAATGTTATTTTTCATGTTCGAAGGATTTCTAACTCCTAAGCAAATCAAGTTGAAATCTAGTACTTATGTTTTGGAGCAAGAATGGTCAAAGGTCGGTCAACTGACACTAAAGAGTCTAGCTAGGATATTTTGGTTTAACATCCCACTTCATGTAGAACATCTTGTAAAGAGTAGCAAACTCTTAAATGTTGTTGGTAATGTATATATGTGGATTATGTAATGTAATGCTATAATGTATGTTTATATTTATGAATGAAATGGCAACTTTTGATCATCTTAAATACTTGTGTTATTTTGATGCCTTAATAAGTGAATATGATTGCTCTAACATGCCATTCCCATAAGGTATATTCTCATATAATCTTTGGATGTTCGAGCATATGCACTATGGTAGTAGTGTGTTACAAATTTTGGTATCAGAGTGTGGTTTGACATCTTTAGGGACATATAAGAGCATTTAGACCTGATATATCGTGAAAGATTCGTATAGTAATCATAATTGTCATCTTTTATAGGTCATCCACCGTAGGAGACCAAGTCATTGAGTCAGCTGACCTCGAGTCAATAGGAGCCAATAGAGAATTTCATTTGCCCCAGTCTGAGCCAATGCCTCATAGATTTTCTGAGAGGAGAGAAAGAAGGTATGACAAACTCAGGAAGCAGGGGCTATGGACTTTTATAGAAGTACAGACCTTACTGAGACAGAAGGTTGGTTAGAAAGGACAGTGAGAATATTTGACCATATAGACTGCGAGTCTAATGAGAGGTTCCACTATGCAGTCTCACTATTTCAGGGTCTGGCCTAATAATGGTGGAAGACTGTTCTTGGTAGCTTGGTCCGACCCTATAGACTGACGTGGGAAGACTTTTTGATGGTCTTCAAGGAGAATTACATGCTAAAGATTTACTTAGACAGAAAGATGAAGGAGTTCTTATATCTAAAGCAGGGAAGTCTCACTATAGTTGAGTACGAAGTGTAGTTTAATGAGTTGTTAGGGTATGTTATGGCTATGGTCCCGTATGAAGAAGACAAGTGTAGGCAGTTTGAAGATGGGTTGAACATGGAGATCAGGATGAGGCTAGCAATTACTAATTTGAGTAGCTTCACTGAGCTAAGAGTTGCTTCGATCAGAATCGAACAGTTATTAAAAGATGAGCAAGGAGAATATAGGCAGGAGTTCATAATGAAGAGGCCTAGTGAATTTCAACATGATTTTAGTAGGAGGTTTAAAACGCTAGAGTAGACCGTCATGATCACAATAGAGATCGGGACAGTCAGGGTTTAGGTTGAGAGGTGGTTTAGTTTATTCTGGTGGTAGAGGACTGGCTTCGAGAGGACAGTCATATGGTAGATAGATACAATAAAATCCCAATTGTGAATATTGTGGGAAAAGTCATAATAGGATATGCTGGAAGATAATAGGAGCTTGTCTGTGTTGTAGCTCTTTTAAGTATTAAATCAGAGATTGTCCTGCCGTTGTAGGAGCTCAGTCTAGAGTGAGAGGAGGATCAGTGATCAAAGCAACTGTTCAACAGAGTAGAATAAGTGGAGTAAGATAGAGAGATAGAGGCACAAGTAGAGCTAGTTATACAAATTCTAGTGTTATGACTAAGAGACGAAGTAACCAGCCACAATCCCCGGCTACGATCTATTTCATCACCAGATAGGAGGCTTAAGACTCCCCAGATATTGTAGTAGGTATGTTATATGTCTTTAATTTTGAGGCATATGTATTATTAGATCCAGGATCAACGTATTCTTTTATCACCCCTCATCTGACATCTAAATTGCATTGTGAAAAGGAGATATTTAAATGTGGATTAGTAGTAAGTGCTCCAGTAAGTAGTACTACCATAATTAGGGAGATTTGTAAAAGGTGTATTATTCAGGTTGATCAGACCGAGTTAAAAGCTAACCTAATAGTTTTGCAATTAAGAGAGATAAACCTTATTCTAGGTATGGACTGGCTCACTACACATATGACTATCATGAACTGTTACACTAAGGAGGTAATTATTAAATCTCCTAATCAGCTGAGAGTAATATTTCGAGGTGTTAGTCAAGCAGTGTCAACCAGGTTGATTTCCTCAATGAATGCCTTGAGATTGATGCGAAGTGGATATGAGGTTTACTTAGCCTATGTGACTGATATCCGAACTAAGCAAATAGTTCAAGATATTCCTACTGTCAGGAAATTCTTGGATGTGTTTCCCACTGAATTATCAGGACCACCCTCAGATAGGGAGACAAAGTTTACTATCGATCTGGTTCCAGGTACATCTCCTATATCGATTCCTTCGTACAGGATGACACCTATATAACTTAAGAAACTTAAGAATCAGTTGCAGGAGTTGTTGGATAAGGGTTTCATCAAACTCAGTGTATCACCTTGCGGAGCTCCAGTTTTGTTTGTGAAAAAGAAGGATGGGACCTTGAGGCTATATATTGATTATAAGCAGTTAAATCAGGTACAATGAAAAACAAATATCCTTTATCGAGGATTGATGATTTACTTGATCAATTACAGGGAGCTCAGGTGTTCATTAAACTGGATCTGAGGTCAAGATATTATCAGTTGAAGATAGCAGAAGTTGATATACCAAAGAATGTGTTCAAGGCTAGATATAGGCAATTTGAGTTTTTGGTGATGCCTTTTGGATTGATAAATGCTCTGGTAGTTTTCATGGAATTAATGAATAAGGTATTTCAACCTTACCTAGATTACTTTGTAATCATATTTATTGATGATATTTGGATATATTCGAAGAGTAGAGAGGAACATTCTAAATACTTGAGGTTAGTTCTACAGACTATGAGGGAGAAGCAATTATATGCCAAGTTCAGTAAGTATGAATTTTGGCCTGATCAAGTGATATTTTTGAGCCATATAATATCTAGATAGGGCATACAAGTAGATCCAAAGAAGGTCAAGGCAGTGATGAAATGGGAGGCACCTAGGAATGTATCAAAGATTCGGAGTTTTCTCGGATTAGCTATTTATTATGGAAGATTTGTCGAGGGTATTTCTTTGATCTCAGCCCCTTTGACAAAGCTTCTAAAGAAGAGTGTGTCTTTTCAATGGATTGATGAATGTCAGAGGAGTTTCGATGAGTTGAAACATCAATTGACTACGATACTAGTGTTAACTATTCCATCGGGATTTGGAGGATATGTAGTATATAGTGATGCTTCACACCAAGGATTAGGATGTATTTTGATTCAGTACAATAAAGTGATAGCCTATGTTTCGAGACAGTTGGCATCTCATGAGTTTAACTATTCGGGTCATGATTTAGAACTTGTTGCAGTAGTGTTTACCTTGAAGATTTGGAGACATTATCTGTATGGAAAAACACTTCAGATATTTACATATCAAAAAAGTCTAAAATATTTATTAAGTTAGAAGGAGTTGAATATGAGACAAAGGAGATGGATTGAAATGGTTAAATATTATAACTGCATGATTGAGTATCATCCTGGTAAAGCTAATGTGGTAGCTCATGCCTTAAGTAGGAAATACAATAGCAGTGTAGCATAGATTCAGATATCAAGGTTACCACGCTTGTTACAACAGAGAGCCTTAAATGTTGAGTTAAAATTGGGGCGGAATGAAGCATTATTGGCTACAATGAAACTTATGCCGATATTGCATGAAAGGATCAAAGAAGCTCATAGTAAGGGTCCAAAATTTGTGAAGCTTCTTGAGAAGATGAAACGAGATCTAAGTTCTAAGTTTGAGTTGAGAGATAATACATTATGGTTAAAGTAGAGATTGTGTGTGTCGGAGGTGGATGATCTGAGAAAGGGAATTTTGGAGGAAGCAAATATAGTGACTTATGCTATGCATCCTAGCATTACCAAGATGTATAATACACTGAATCAACATTTTGGTGGCCAGGGATGAAGAAGCAAGTAGCTGAGTATGTTGCTAAATGTTTGACATGCCAGCAGGTTAAGGCTGAACATCAAGCACCAGTTTAGAGGTTACACTCATTGCCTATTCCTGAGTGGAAATAGGAGAAGATCACTATGGATTTCATTATGGGTTTGCCGAGAATGCCGAGGTAACATTGTCATATGGGTCATCATCGATAGATTAATTGAATCAGCCCATTTCTTACTTGTGAAAGAGAACAATACACTAGATCAACTAGCCCAGAGATATGTCAATGAAATAGTGAGATTGCATAGAGTCCCATTGTCTATTATGTCTGACCGGGATCCCAGATTCATTTCTAGATTTTGGGGTAATTTATAGACAACTTTAGCACAAAGTTAAATTTTAGCACAACATTTCATCCTCAGACAGATGGACAGAGTGAGAGAACTATTAAGACTGTTGAAGATATACTTAGAGCTTATGTATTGGAATTCCAAAGAGTATGGGATTAATATGTAACTCTTATTGAATTTGTATACAATAATCAATATCACTATGAAGCCTTATATGGCAGGAAATGTCAGTCACCATTTGGGATGAAGAGGGCTTAAGAATTGTCGAAGGCCCACAATTGATTCAAGACATTGTTGATAAGGTGAAATTGATCTACAGTTGGATCAAGGTGGCTTAAGACAGACAAAAGAGTTATATAGATCAGCATCGTAGAGACATGGAATACCAAGTGAGAGATAAAGTATTTTTGAGAGTATCTCCTTAGCAAGGAGTGCTGAGATTTTATAAAAAGGGTAAATTAAACCGTAGATACATTAGTCTATATGATATCACTAAAAGAATAGGACCATTGGCCTATAAGTTATCATTACCAACTGAGATGTCTCAGATTCATAATGTGTTTCATGTTAGCATGCTTAGGAGATATCGATCAAATCAGACATATATATTGCCGACACAGGAGGTTGAGATTTCAAGTAACTTAAGTTATGTAGAGGAACCGATAAAAATAGTACGTTATCAGACTAAACATTTGAGAAACAAAGAGATTCCATTGGTTAAAGTTCTTTGGAGGAAACATTCGAGAGCAAAAGCCACATGGGAGACCGAGGAGAATATGAGGAAACAGTACCCCCATCTGTTTAACTAATCAGGTAAGAATTTCAAAGACAAAATTTCTTAAATAAGGAAGAATTATAATAGCCCATTTCTACACTTAGGAATTTAATTGCTATATGAAGTTATATGAGTCATATTTATGAGAATACATGAAGTGCATTTCATTTGCATGCACAATATTAACACACACACACACATAAATTATGATCTAGAAACATTACAAAGATAGTATATACACTTAATTGACTTATTTTAAGGCATGAAAGATTTTAAATAATTATGATGTGATTTCTTGAATTGTTGAATGATTATGTTTTGAATTTTGTTTTGATGGATTATAGTTAGTAATTTGGAATTTATTGTTATAATTGGGTGATTAATGAAGTGATATATGCATCTAGTATTGGAAAAATGTTGAATAGTAAGATAAATTAATGCATGAGAATTTGGGTTAAATATGCCTATTAAATAGTGACACATGGCATTGTAATAGAGTGACACATGACCTGATTAAAAGAGTGACAATTGGTGGTTTAATTGGGTGACAAATGGTCTAGTAATTATGAGACAAATGGACTAATTATGGAGTGACGAATGGAAGTTGAAGTAGAAGACATATGGTTAGGTCTTAGCGTAACATTTGGCATGGCATGTGTCTACATTCTCCTCCACGCACCTGCATCCACAATTTTCACGCATCAAAGACCACCTTCTCTTGTTCTTTCTATATGCTATCTTCCTCTCTACCCTTCTCACTACCGATTCACACACCCATAGCCCTCACATCTTGAGTTTTTGGTAAAAAAAATTGTATACCTTATTACCCCAAAATTATGTTGGTTTCATCTTGTTATTGAACCCCTTATTGTGCTTTTAGCTTATTCTTGGAGTGTGCTTTATCCTTGCATGTTTGGAAGGCTAGGATGGCTTGTTGATTGAGGTGGAGTTTAGGGCTAAACAAGTAAGTGATTTTTTATGTGTATGATATGTTATAACATAAATATTCATGGTGATTAAATTGAGATGGAATACATGTATGATTGATGATGGGTTGTGCTGGAATTTAATGAATGATTATACTTTGTTCTTGATGTATAAAAATCATGGGTTATAGATTCTTGTATGGATTAATTAAGTTAAGATTTCGAGAATTAATGATGATGCAACTATGTAGAAAAAATGGGTGTTATTGAGGTGTTCTTGAAATTGACAGGTGAGGGTTATATGTATGATAGTGAATGATGATTCCTATTTCTGTTTTAATGCATGAAAATGATGGGTTTTAGGCTATTATATGAATGATTCTAGGTTGGCATTTGAAGTGTAGATGATGGTGAATTTATGCTAAAAGATGGGTGTTATGGAAGTGTTTTTAAATTTGACAAAGTTAGGGTTTCAGGTATGATGATATAGAATGATTAATGAAGAACTAAATGAGTAGGGTTTTTGGTGAGACTTAAGTAATTTATATGGTAGTTGAATTTGCATGAATTGAGGTTGCGCAAAGAGTGTGAAATCTGGAAAATTGGAAGTGTTTGACATGTTTTAGGGTTAAATGATTCAAGTAGAATTGGGGGGAAAATACTATAGAGAATGATCGTGGCTCGATCATTTTTGTTTTTGTCACAATAGTGGTCCATATCCCAAGAATGTGGCCGGATTGTTAGGGTTTTGTCACGATTGTGGCATGTTCCCCACGATCATAACCTGCTGCACTAGCTTCTGTCACGATCATCGCATGTGTCCTACAATCGTAGGTAGTGCTATGCAATGATCGGTTCAGTTTTGAGTAATTGTTGACTCAATTAAGGATAAGTTACTCTAATTTGGTGTATTTCGTGTTGATTAAGGCTAGGAACGAACCTAGATGAAGGAATAGTTGATAAAGAGTTTGATAGACTATAGATGTATGAATATTAAAGTACATGAAGGAAGTATGAATCAAAATTTTGATGAGTGAATGGTTGATAGATTAGGAATGAATCAAGACCTTTGTATGGGGATACATACCCGGGGTAATCAATTAAGCATGCATTGAACATGATACATATAAATATGTGTATGATTGAATGATCATATGATTAATCAATTTAGTAATATGTGAATTATGTGCGTATTGCATGACAATAGAAGCACAAATCGACCGACTGCATCCAGACATTGTCGGTTAGTCAAGGCAATAGCTTTCTGGAGCATCCTATAACCTAGATGTTCTCTCACCATAATTTAGTTGATTTGTTTAAAATCAGTTATTGAATTGCTACTCATGTGATTATAATAATTCCGTACTTTGATGGTATAAGGAGATTGATATTTAGGAATATATTAAAAGTGTTTTTAAATGTATGTGAATATGAAAATATGTGTTCATAACTGAATGTAGAATTCTGGTCTTAGATCCGAGGAATGTGATATGTAACTTGAGTATATCAAATATAAAATACTGAATGCATCATATGTGAATTATTGCATCACATTATATTAAAATGCTTGAACATATAAAAGAGTTGTGATCGGAGTGACCCAAGTGAAAAAGAACTTAAAGCTCATAAATGTGCACAAAAAGTCGCAAGCTTAGTTATCAATGAGCCCAATACCCACAATGGGTATGAGACAGTATATGAAATGAGTCTGGTATCTGCAACGAATACGGGACAGTTAAATAGGCACTCAGTTACAACAATATAAAAATGAAGTGGAGTCACATGTGTATTTGCATATGCATCCTTATTTATTGAATGATTGAATAGATATGTCATATTGACTGGTTGAATGAACAAGTCCATTAAATTGAGATAGAATATTGGATGGTTTGAAATCAATGAAATATGTGATGTGATGTGAATTATTCATTTATATGACATATTTAGTAAACTGGATTACGTATGTGTTATTATGTGCTGATATGAGTGAGCACATAGATGATGGTTCGCTTACTGAGTTCACAGACTCATTAAAATTGTAATGTTATTTTTCAGGTTTAAAGAAGTTCTAACTCCTAAGCAGATCAAGTTGAAATATAGTACTTGTGTTTTGGATCAAGAATGGCTCAAAGATCGATCAGTTGATACTAAAGAGTCTAACTAGGATATTTTGGTTTAACATCCCACTTCATGCATCTTGTAAAGAGTAGCAAACAATTAGATATTGTTGGTAATGTATATATGTGGATTATATAATGTAATGCTAAAATGTATGTTCATGTTTATGAATGAAATGAGAAGTTTTGATCATCTTAAATACTTGTGTTATGTATGATGCCTGTGATTGCTCTAATATGTCATTCTCATAGAGTATACTTTCGGATAATCTCTGGATGTTCGAGCATATGTATTATGATAGTGGTGTGTTACATTTGTAGTAGACTATGATATGTCCAATTATCGAGCCATACGTAAATATTCTCACCATTGCCTAACGTATGCTTAATCAAAGGAAAAACCTCCTATCTCAATTTCAACATATGCAAGAAGAACCAAGAGTACTCCCTCGAGATAGACAATTGCCAAAAGGTTTCAATATTGAAATATGTTTCATGTATCCATTTTACTGAAATAGTACATTTATCTCCAAATAGCCTCTAAATCCTTTTACACATAAGCACATTTTGCATAAAAGATATAAAGATAATCCCCAATCCCTCTTACTTTTTAGAAATAATTACCTCACTCTATTTGACTTTAGCTTTCTTAGAATTCTCAAAATTTCCAGTATAAGAAGCTTTTAAAATGTCATCAATCTCCTTGCTTACATTCTTGGGAAAGAATAATATCATTCTTTATCGTTTTTATTATTTTCTTAATAATTTAAACAATTCTTTGCACTTTTGTGTTTAGTTTCTTAGGCCGTACTTGATATGAATCTCACTCTTATTAGTAAGAAACGCATCATTTTATTAAAATAAAAGTTGTATTAAGAAAAACACAAAAAGAGAGACTCATGAAAGTTGAAGATTTGAATGATGACAAAAGCTCATAGGCTAGTGCACTTGCGAGCTTACTTGCATTCAAAGGGGTGCGAAATGAAATAGGCTTACAAAGCTCTGCTGCATCTAATTGTTGTATAACTCGGCAACAACAAACAAAAGCACGTCAGCGGTTATTCTAATCATTCACCGTACGTGAAGTTTTACCTAAAAAGGACAATTACATTGGCCATTAATAATGAGAATCAAAGGACATTATTTATGGCCGTTTTCCATCTCCATAACGCAGGTCCCTTCTGTTATCAAATTCAATGAAAATCAAATTTTAGTTCTCATTCAAATAGTCGATGAAGTTTCCTTTGCAACAAGGAGAACACTTGAAAGCATTAGTTTTCAATACACAACTGATCAATAACGCTAGATGAGACCATGACTGAAACTAAACTATTAATAGTTGCTAGCAAGAAGATTTCTTGTTCTCCCTAAACTGTTTTAATTGCTTAGCCAATGACTCATTGTTAACAAACTGATACTCCATCATGACCATATCACATCAGTTTATCTTTTCACTAAATCCCCTTCAGAATCATCATTCTTAACACCACAGCACCTCAGACATGTTTTGCATCATCATTACATCGCCGCCAATAAATACAGTTCTGTGGCATAGTTAATACCCCGTCAACCTCTTTTAAACAGAGGAAAAAGTAAATTGATTAAGGTGACATGCATAAATAGAAACTAAACGTGTATCACCTCAACTAGCTGCTGGAAGGAACACCCTGATAAGTTCTTTAACAGTGACTCTTTTCCTACATGTAGGGCACTTTGCCTGTGCAGCTATTGCCACCTTAATGCAATTCTTACAGAATATGTGCCCACACTTCGTTGACGTCTCCTCAACTAACGGGCCCATGCATATTGGACAATTGAATGTTGGCTCCTTGGGAGGAGGGGGCGGCGGCGGAGATGGTCCCAGCAGTTGCTGTAAGTTCTCCCTCTGCCAATGAAGTGTAACAACTTGTTTCAAATCTTCAAAAGTTTGTACTTAAAACAAAACATTGCACACAAAAACACACACACACACCAAAAAAAGAAAACGCTATCTTATGCGCAATCTCAAGCACCCAATAGAAACAAGGATATCCATCAATGGATAATTCTTTAATTTTAAGATATTACTGTGGTTAAATAGTGTGTATATTACAACATAAAACTTTAACAATTTAAAATGCACCTTTCACACACCCAAAAAAATCCTCTAGTTTTCTTCCATGGAAATGAAAACTCCACAAAGTTCGTATTTCAGTAACTTTTATCAAGTTTTATTTCAAATAAATTGTGTTTATACGTAAATCAAAGAAAATAATGGCATTTTGATTTTGACTGCTTCATTGCAATAAACTCGATGCAAGCAGCTGCAAGTACACAAAAGCACATAAGCATATTGCATGAAAACACAGTAAATAGCAGTAACTGGACACTATAACTCAAAATGGTTTTTCAAATCATAGGAACTAAGCATATGAACAAAAACACTACGTTAAGCAACATCCCGGGTAAAAAAAATGTGAAGAAAAACAGTAAGGGATCAAAACAGAGGTATATATAACACATGAATTGCAGGTTTTACCATGGAACTGCTACTGCTTTCCAAGTTTATGTATTGATCACAATTGATAACTGTTTGATTTGATTGAGTTCTTCTCCGCTTGTTAAGATGACTATCATAAGTCAACCTGCTTGTTCTCCCTGCTATTAGCAAGGACGGAAAGATCAGTGTCCAAACAATGACACTTTAGTAGTGAAAATTAAAGA
>JANSVB020000080.1:1135239-1147558 GCA_025504935.2 Erythroxylum haughtii
TCAATCTCCTTTAAGCACAATAACATCTATAACACAATTCATATCCGAAAACACTCATTGAATTCATTTTAATATTTTTAATTTCCACCGAAAGTTCGGGGTCCAACAACTTAAGATTGCACAACAAAGGATAGGTGACAAGTGTCCTCCAACGTCTAAGTTCCCAATGGAGAAACAGGAGTTGTTGGATGGGGTGAGTGATAGTCTTCGAAAGGCTTCTCAACGGATGAAGAAGTAAATAGACTTACAGAGGAAACCGTTAGAATTCGATGTGAGAGGTAGGGTACTATACAAACTCACCTCACAAATTTGGAAGAAGATCTCGAGCAAGTCACTGCATTGTAGATTAGTGCCAAAGTACGATGAACCGTTTGAAGTGCTAAGTAAACTAGGGAACGTAGCATACAGGTTAAAGTTGCTCAAGAGATTAAAGGTACACTCTACTTTTCATGTTAGTTTTCTCAAACCTTAACATAAGGATACATCGGATCCAAATAGGAGTCAAGTGAAGAGAGTTCCATCGGTTGTGACAAAACAGTTCAAGGATTAAGTAGAGAAGATCTTGGATCATCAAACAATAAAGCAGCATAAGAAGACCAGACAGACCGAGTTCTTAATCCAATAGAAGGGAAAGCCGGTCACGAAAGCTACGTGGATAAAAGATACGACCTTGTGGCAGTTCGATAATTAAGTGAACATTTACCTTCAGACTAGTTCGAAGAGGGCGCCGAATTCATTTGGTGGGGGTGATTTGTTAGTTCCTTAACATATAAAGGCGCTTAACAACTAGTTAAAGACGAACCCTAGGTGGAAGGTTAGTTGGATCACACACATAATGGTAACAAGCGAAGGCTTCAAAGTGACTTAGCGAGTTAGATTAAGCAGGGTGTAAGTTTTGGTAGAGTTTCAGACCTTGTATGAGTTAACATGGTTAAGGCTAAATTCTTGATGGACTAAGGACTTAGTGAATGCTCAAATGAACAGATCATGACTAATGGACTTGACATGAGTAAGCATTGGATCGGACCAGCTTGCTATGACTGAATTTGGCTTGGATAACCCATCATTAACAGATAGAGATTGTGGAAAGATCTTAGATGATGTGACGGATAAGATCATAGGGTTACTATGTTCAACTCTATGTATTTCTCTATTCGTAGAGTACAACATCAGCTCTTAAGATAAAGATCACGGGGGATGATGTGATAGATAATAAACATCTTCATGGATAGGGATGGATCATGTATAATCTTTTATCTTATTAGTTGGGATGTAAATAGACCTTATTAAATGGAATCCTATTTAGACGGGGATATTATCTTATTAGATAATGAAGATGTGACTTTGAATAGTAGAGTTCTATTAAGATGCTAAGTTGTTTCTTGATGCTTATATATAACTCATTTGAGTGTTACTCTTGAAACATAGAGATATAGAGTTTAGAGAGCATCCTTTGTATACTTTGAAGGAAGTAATAAAAGTTGACATTTTTACTGTATTTCTTTCTTGTTTTATTGTTGCCTTTAATATTCTATTACTTATGTAATTTCTAGCAAGTATGAGAGTTAAACACTACGAAGATCATGAGACTATCAAAGACAAATATTATTAGTTGACAATCACTTGGGAAGACTAAGTCTTGCTTTAACAAACTTAAATAAGATTGTCGTACAAAGAAATAAGCACGAATTGCGATGTAAGTTTGATGCTTAAAAGGACCTTAATAACAAGTATAATGGAGAGTTTGCCGAGGGCAAGAAGAGTAATAGAGAGTTTGGTACACTTGAGGACGGTTGACAGCAAAAGTTCATAATTGGTTTCCAAATTGGATTAATCTTATCATCGACTCAAATCACAAGGATTCAGAGATGGGAATTTACATTTTTCTTGCTCTACTAATTTTTAAATAAAAGAACTACTTTGAACTGTAATACATATGCACAATTTTCTAATGTCACATATTATAGAATAACTGAATAACTTCATTATTTACCAAACGAAACTCTTGAAACTATATCCATACTACAAAGCATTTTTTTGAAAAAAAAACAGTAAAATCTTTGTGCGGTTTACCCTTTTGGTAATTTTCCAGCGTTCATCTGCCATCTATACCCCAAAGGAATCAAAAGGATTCATACACCACTTACCTTTAAAAAGAACAAATTTGCTGCTCGTAACACTACTCAGGAATAGAAGCCGTTATTAGCAAACCAGAACTGTTCTCTTAAAAGAGAAAACCATTTTGCTGGAACTCATTCAAATACGACATCTCAATTTATTAATCATCTCAGACATGTTAAAAATAAAATAAAAACACACCATAACAGACTTTTGTCCTTTGTGGAGAAGTAGAGCAACAGGAAAAGGTTCAAAAAGGACCAAATTCCAAATGAGCAGCTAATCTCAGTTAATCGGAAAGAAAACATAACAGACTTTTATCCTTTGTGGAGAAGTAGCACAGCAGGAAGAGGGGGGCTAAGGTCATAGCTTCTCAGTTAATCGGATCATGAAGTTATTAACTGCTCCCTTGTCTAAAACTATCCATGACGACTCAAACAACTCATGAAAGAACTCAGCTCCAATCTCCTCAGCCGCATTTCTAAATGCAATACCAAAAGCATTACCCTGAACAGCCCCTAGGCGAGGCTTTCCACAAACCCCAACTATTAACATCTTGTTGGGATCTTGAGATAAGCAAGCACAAAGCAGAGGCTTTGCTCTAGCTCCCTTTTCTCTCAAGGCATCCATAAGAAAATAGCAGAATTTTGTCAAAGCTTGTGGATAACCTAATAGCCTTGTATCTACTGAATCTTCAAGCTTTACCCACCTAAACTTTCTTCCGCTTCTGATGGATCCACTCTTCATTATTGCTGCACTCCCTTGTCTAAGAATTGCTCGCTGTAACTTGATTGCTTGTTGCATTCCATCATTCAACTTATCGAGATTGTTTAAGGATAATGCATCATAGGCTAGTCCGAACTGCGTAGCAGCACAAGAAGCATCAGAATTCACAAATGACTCAAGCAGGGCAGTCACCCCATATACAACATCTGCTGCAGAAACCCTAGTGCTATACCCATGTAGCCTCAGAAAACTCCGGTAGTAAAAATCAGTAAGTCCATATTCTGGTAGAAATCTTTCAAACTCACCTTTCATTTTTCGCTTCACTTCAAGATTCATGTACTGAAATTTCTGTTGACAATCCACAAGTGCAAATCCCATTCTTGCAAGGAGAAGCTTAAGTTTCTTCATCCCATTGTCACTCCAGGTCTTCAATTTTGTGGCAATGTATGAAGAGCATAGCATGGAGTCAAATAAATTCCACTCCCTTAGCAGCATGAGTCTTGGTTCATCTTCATAGGCAATCCTTGATGACTCTGGAGCCCGAATTTTTGTCCCATCTTTGAGAGTCACCATAGTAACTGCCTCCAAATTGCCCAAACTGTTAATATGCTGCTCAAGTTCCATTACACCAGCTTGGTACCTTTCATCTGTTAATCTCTCATGAACAAACTGATCAGTTAGTGAAACACACGCCAACCAAAGCAACTCATTTGTGTTCTTCCTCAGCAGATGGGACAACTCATACATCAAGCACCCTGATGGTTTTCCATGGAACGTGCCCATGTGGTAGTACTCCCTCTTCAATTTCTTGAAAAGGTGTACTGGTTCATCATCTTTCTCATTAGATACCCTCCTCCACTTCCTCGATCCATCTCCATCCTCAGCCTTACTTTCACTATCTTCATCCTCATAACTCTCATCACTTTTACCACCTTCATCATCACTATTCAAACCACTCGCATTAGCCAGAGCAGAGATATCAAAATCATATGACAAATCAACTTGATTCTCATCATCATGTGTATAAAGCACAATCACATTCTCATTATGCTCACTTAAGCTGTGTAAATGGATAGGACGACGACTGTCAACAACAAAAACACGAAATCCAAGGCCTAAATTGAGCAACCGCCACAAGTCACATTGGCAACCCCAATTAATTAAGAGTATATAAATGGGTTCATTTGATGAGGAAAACAAATCATTGCCTGTGTATTTGTAAATCTCTTGAAAAGAGGAAACTAGATAACAAAAATAATGGACTGAATCAGATTCAAGGTTATGAAGAATAATTTTGAGAGAACATAGAGAGTCTACATCAGACATCGAGGGGAAAATAAGCAGAGGAAAGAATGAGGAAGCTGATACTGATTCACGGATGCGAGCATAAAAGGACTCAACCTTTTGCTCTCTCACCACAACTCCTCAATTCAAGTGTAGAAAAGCCCAGAATCTTGTCTTTAGCTTGGAGAACTAGAAATGCACAGAAAAATAAAAACCAACCAACATATCTAACTTTTCGATAATAAAACTTAAAAACTCAATTCTATTTTTCAATAATTCCCGTAATAAAACTCAAAATTTTAAAAGAAGAAACATAAAAGGGGAAATATCACAGTACATTCACACTTCCCTAATATTGGTCGCCCTATTATTTGAAATTGATACCAAGAAACAATAGTAGACCAACACCATACAACCTCGCCGTTCTGGCAGATGATACAATAGCTCGAGGAAGGGCAGTTGAATGGAACTAAGGAAAATCAAATGGCTACAGGAAACAAATTCCCTAACTCTTATTGCACACTCTTCAAGCATCGAAGATAATTCAAATATTACAAACAGGGATTTAGAGAGAGAGAGAGAGAGAGAGAGGGTAGTTCTATTTAACGAAAGCTAATAGGGGAAATACCTTAGAAATCAAGAGGTTTGGATCCAACCCAGATCTTGGAAAGACAAAGAAAGGAAGAAGAGTCAATAGAGTTTTTTCTTTAATATGTAATACAAAGACAAAGAAAGGAAGAAAAGTTGATAGAGCGTTTTCTTTTAAAAAAACCAAAAAATACGAAACGTTTTTATTAGGATTTTTTAAAGGAACATCACTCCCCAACTTGTGTTCCTTAAGAAGTGGTTTGCGCTGTTCGGGGTCGAGAAGAGCGAGCTTACGAGCTAAAAGAAGAAGCTTTCGGTGTAAAAGAGAAGCTTTAGGGACAGCAGTGATGGAGAGAAGACCTGGACCTTTGGGCCCTAGGGTTTCCATCAACCTTCTCCTTATTGTCTCCAATCTTTCAAATTCTTCAATTGACTCATTATTAATAGACTCGTCACCGTTTGAAGGAGATGATAGTAGAATCAAGTCAGAGTAAGTTAGCTCGTACAGTTCCAACACCTCCGCTCCTTCCGTTAGTGACAGTGCCATTATATCTCCTCTCAACGACACACTAATGCAATGGAGTCCATCGCATATTGTCGAACATAGGCAAAAGGAAGCAGACGAAGATGATCTCGCATCGTACGTTATCCAAAATTTGGGAAAGTGCAAGGAACGATAGCTAGGCTGACATTGTGATAGAGTGTTTTCTTTATCGTGTAATCTTTCAAGTTTTGGGCTCACAAAATTTTGAACATTTTAATCTCACCGCCAATTATTCGTGCTCTGTTTGAGATAATCGAGTTCCACTTTTGTGAGGCTGCCCTCAGGGGTTGCCCTCTCACTTGACCAAGTCTGTCCGTCAGATCAACATGTATTTACTTATCCGACGGTGAGATCTCATTTGGCCCTTGCTACCTTAATTTTTAATAAAAAATCCTTTAACTTATTAGAAAGACACTCACGTTTCAAATGTTTTTCAACATGGTTGAAAGGAAAGGTATTGCACTAAAAATGTTTTGTATATATTTTATAAATTGTCTTTTAAATAATATTAACTCTATATATAGATTTTATTTCAGACTTCTGTATGTGATTATTTTATACATATAAAGTGTCATTATTTTACATCACTTTCGTAACATCTTAAAATAGTAATCTTTTATAATGTTTAGTAACACTTAAAAAAATTGTTATCAATGATAAATTATATGTTATAAAATCATAAAGTGTTACTTATCAAATTAAGAATCATAACATTTTAAGATATAATGTTACCATAGATAGGTATTTTATAACATATTGTCAAAAGTGTTACCGTCTAGTGTTATTGTATGTCATTTTTGTTGTAGTGATTAATTGGAGAAAGATTGAGAATGTCAACCATAAGGACTTGAAGCTCTTTAAGTTCATTAGTTCCCTCCAAAGGGATCCACAATCTGAACCAGGTTGGACTTATAACTGATTATGGAAATATAAAGACATAATGGTGTTGTCTTAATCCTTGGAAATGTTATCGAAGTTCTTAGAAGAATTTCATAGTAGCCTAATGGGTAGGAATGGATGTCTTCTTGAGATATATAAAAGGATTTCAGGATAGTTGTATTGGGAAGCCATGATTGTAGACGTCTAGAAGTTTGTGAGTTCTTGTCCAACTTATCAATAAAACAAATATGAAATCCTTTCACCTTCTCACCTATTATAGTCTCTACCTATCCCACAATTTGTCTGGGAAGATTTGACAATGTACTTTGTGGAAGGACTACCAAAATCACACGAATATGATACTATACTTATGGTGGTAGATCGACTTACCAAATATGGCCATTTTGTTTTGCTCAAGCACATTTTTTCACTAAAGAGAGTAGTCGAGTAATTCATTTTTCTTATAAAACTTCTTGGCCTTCCACACTCAATTATCTTTGATAAAGATAAATTTTTTTTGAGTAATTTTTTTGGAAGAATTATTTAGGCTACAACAAACTCATCTTAAGCATAGTACATCTTACAATTTGCAAAGCAACGGACAAAGCGAGTCAATGAACAAGTGCTTAAAGACCTACTCCCGTTGTTTCACTTACCAGCAACCACAGAACTGGTCGAGATGAATTTCAAGGGCTACGTTTTAGTAAAATTCCTTTTTTATACGTCCATCAAATGCTTCCTTTATAAGGTAGTGTATAGGGACCCTCTCTTTTACTCAGGTATAATTAGTCCAATCCCACTATCAATTTTGATATGAAAAATATGTTAGGACAATGTGATAAGATGCTTTTATAACTAAGGAACAATTTCATATTGCTCGTAATTGAAAGAAAAAAACAATATATCAGCACCAAAGGAATGTTGAATTTCAGGTGGGAGAGAATGTCTATTTAAAATTGCTTCCATATAGGTAAAAGTCACAAGCCCAAAGGATCAATGAAAAATTATCTCCACATTACTTTAGGCCTTATATAATTGTTGGAAGGGTCAAGAATGTAACATCCCGTTATCCCATGTTAAGGGTTAAAACCCTGTATATGAGATTTTTTTACAAGTGAGAAAGTGCATTCCATGCTCATGCATATTATAAAATACACACACATGAGAATATTAATTTTTGTACACGTTAAAATAATTGTACATGCATTCATTGACATTTTCAGATATAATATAAATGTGATTTTATTGAGAATTGTGGATTATATGTATTGAAAATTGATTTGGAGAGTATAAATATTGATATTGAATTTTTGGTGGAATTTGGAATATTTTAAAAAATTATGGGTATTTTTAGACTAGGAAAAATGTCAAGTGGCAAGATAATTGATAAGTGGTAGTAGAAATAAGAGTCAAATGACAGTGGAAATTTTTATACATGACATTGGGATTTAACGACGTATGTCATTGAAAATTGGGTGACAATTGAAGTAGAAATTAGAGTTGATTGGATTAGTTAAATAAGAGAACCTAGTTTAAACCTATAGAGATTGGACATATGGAAAGTGACAAGTGTCACTTGCCAAGCCATGTTTTTATCCCACGACTCTTTTAACTTTAAAAGACTATATAATTGTTTTGTTTCTTGCTTTCTTCTTCTTCTTCTTCTTCGTGGCTATCTTCTTCGCCTATGAACCTGTCTTTTTGCCCTATCAATGTAAACCTAGCTCTCTCATCTTTCACTTACTACTGTCATCTTATTGTCTTCTTCATTTTCCATAAGAAAACCTAAACCTCCCAACCTCCATGATGTTGTATGTGAGTTCTACGAGAAATTAGAGCTTCTTGGTGTTTTTGTAAAGTTTGAAGATTTTGAAGCTAAATCAAGTAAAGTTATGCTTTAATCATCATGACTGGTGTTAAATGAAAATAATTTGATGAGTAATTTGAGATTGATGACTTGATCATAAAATGGTGTTTTATATATGTTGTAACGTGTGTAAAGAAAAGAACACATTGATGTCTTATTTTTGTGTTTATGTTGATTTATATTTCATAAGTTGTTGCAGAGATGATTTGTGAGATAAAAAGATCATTATGATGATGGAAAAAGAGTGAAAAAATTTCATAAATAGGTGAACATGTGCAGAAAATATGATGAATATGTATATGATATGTTCTATTTTTTATGTTTATGATTAAATAGATAATATGAATTTTTGTGATTGAAATTGAGCTAAAATGGAAGAAGGAATGAAGAGGAAATAATGAGGATATAAGCTAGAAATGATAGACTAAGCGAAAGAGATGAACTAGGATGAAAATGGTGATGAAGTGTGTTGGAACATGTTAGATGGAGTGTTTTCTCTGAACATGCATCTGTATTTTAGCCATATCTTGATCTATACATATCCAACTGAGATGATTGTAAGTTTAGATTAAAATAGAGACAAATGGCTATATTTTTCATAAAGGAATTGAATATGTATTTAAGGGTTTCAAAATTTGGCTTGAAGTTAAATACAGTGTGCTGCCTCGGTTTGGGAATAGTCTGTAGTGTTTTAGGTATATCTTGTAGAATACTGAACCAAACTACACGAAATTGGTGTCATTAGAAACCTAAGTCATATAGGAATATTTATTTAGAAGAATGTATTGCCTAATTACTTATTTTTACTTATCAAAATAGCAATGCAAAATTGACCCAAAAATATATTTTAAGAATAGCCATCAAGTGGTGCACAATTGTGCACAAGTATGATTGTGACAGAGAGGAAATCTCAAAGGAGCTACATAGAGAGGGAACCTCAGGGGAGTTGCATGATCGTGCAAAAGTATGATTGTGACAGAGAGGAGAAATTAGATAGTGCACGATCGTGCATAAGAACGATCGTGACAGAGAGGAGTTATCAGGTAGTGCACAATCGTGCACAAGCATGATCGTGACAGAGAGAATTCAACAAGAAACGCATGATTGTGCTTGTGTACTGCTTTTTGACAGTTTTGAACACCCTTCACTTTGGACCTCTGATTGACTTAAAATTTTAACCATGAACTCCTCACACATTGTCCTTCCTCTCCACCAAATTTCATGGTCATCTAAACTCATTAAGAAAGAATTGATAATGATTGATTGATGACGTTACAATAATCAATTATATTGAGCCATGAACCTTAGTGTATGATTGAGTGATGAACTTGGAATAAGTTAGTATTATTGAGGTGTCAACCTAAGTTCAAATTAGACATTTATAAGTTTTGAAGTATGAATGATCATGAGATTTGAATCAAGGAAATATATCCGGGATTGTCATTGAACATGCATTGTACATAATCCGTATACACATATGTGCATAAATGAGTACTTTTATAATTGTGCAAAGTTGTGATGTGTGTAAATGTGTGTTGCATGATATAAAAGAGCGATTAGAGCGATCACATTCAGACACTGCTAGGATTTTGAAGTAATAGCTATCTGGAGCAAACTATGAGTAACCTAAATGATCTCACTTGAATAAATTTTTTTTGAATTTTTTATTGAATTATTATGTGAATATGATTATGTTAATTCTGAATATTGAATGTCTGAGGTGCTTGATTCATGAATAAGAGATTAGAAGTGCTCCTTATATGTTAATTTGACAAAATAAGTGATACTCAACATTATTGTTGAATGTCGGACTAAGGTCCGATGAAAAATGTGTATATGAATGTGAAAATGAAATTAGGTGACTAATTGAATGTATATGAATGTGATGCATTTCATTACATGAATGCATGACAATATAAAGGTTATTGTGATCGGAGTAGCCACCGAAAAAGAGCTTAAAGCTCAAAATGTGATAAGAGCCTCTAGCTTGATTATTAATGTACTCGGTAGCCACTAAGGGATATAGGACAATATCTAAACAATCTCGGTATCCACAAGGGATATGGGCTAGTAAAAAGGTACTTAGTCACAACAAAGTAACAACTGGAAATGAGTCCCATGAGCATTGCATATACATTTAATATGTATGTTTTGAATGATTTAAATTGATTGTTGAATTGTGTTGAATGAAAAATGTGAAAATTTTGAACAAAAGAGTTATGTGATGCTACATGATGATAAATAAAATGATGTGAATTATGTGATTGTATGTGCCGATGTGTTATATGATTTGAATGAACCATCGAGGATGGTTAACTCACTGAGTTCGCAAAACTCACCAAAATTGTAACGTTGATATTTCAGGTTCGAGAGAGACGATATAGTTTCTAAGTCAATTTAGAAGAGAACTAGCACTGATTTTGGATAGAAGACATGGCTCAAAGGTCGACTAGCTAAATTTCTATATAATGCCTCATGTATGTAGCATGTTTTGTAAACCGAGATGTAAACTCTGGTTAGTTTTTGACAATGTACATATATGGATGTTGTTGTAAAGCTACAATGTACATATTGATTAAGAAATGAAATAAGGATTTTTGGGTTTTTAAATATTGTGACATTTACACATTAAATGATGATGCTATGATTAAGTTAATGTCGTGACTGCTCTAAAATGCCATTATTATAAGTTATATACTAGAATGTCCTTAGGATGTTCTGGTATATACTTTATAGTAGCGGAATGATACAATAGTCTTATATGAAAATTTTAAAAACATAAAAAGAATTTGAGAGAATTAATGAAATCACATGAAAAATTGACTTATTTCACCTGTAATAAATAATTTAGTTATAGCTTCTTTGCTAGTTAGGGTAAGACTACATACTATTTGACCTCTCCAGACTCCACGTATCAGTAAGATTCATAGTGTTATTGTTGTTGTTGTTGTAATAAATAATTTAATACAATGATGTATTTAGTAGAATGATTGTTAGTTTCTATTTTTTAATTTTCCATTTTAATTTTCAAATTTAGTAAAAATTGTTTGATTATGGTTTTAATTTTTATTTTCAATTTTTCAAGTTGATTAATTTAAATTTATAAATTTATTTAATAAATATTTTTAAAATTTAACTGTAAAATATATAAGTTTTAAATTTTTAAAATAGTTATTCATGAAATAACATTTAAATGTCAAATATTTAATTCTAAATCATGAAATTATTTTTAATAATTAAACATATATAAATAAATAAATTTTATAGTATAAAATTTTGTATTTACTTATTTATTTTAAAGAAATATAAAAATGTTATTAATATTTATGTAGCATATTAAGATAAATTTATTTACGTAATTAATTTATCAATAAATTTTATAAATAATAACTTACTTTGTTAAGCTAATTCAAAGTCTTACTTTACGAATATGTTCAATAAAATATAGAACCAGACCCAATCATTGCCTCTCTCCCTTTTCAACCTGTGCCTGCCACCCCGTTCGGCAGATTCTCGGTATGTTGAGTTCTTTTTTATCGATTTTAACGGTGTACTTTTGGTGGGGTTTTTTATTTTAACGGTATACTTTTGGTTTCGAATTTGCTTTTTGGATTAATTTGTTGTTTTCTTTATTGTCAGCTAGATTTTTAGGGGTTGATTTAAAAATTAAATAAGAACAACTTCATTTTTATTTGCAGGATATTAAGATTTAACCAATCCTTTGATCTTCAAACGGTTTTATAGATTTTGTATTGGATAGAAACAAAGGGCTTCATTGTCATAATATAACTTGTACCCAAATGTAGCATCAAGCTAGAGGGAGAGAGAGAGAGTGGTGTAAATTGCAAAAGGATGATCCAAACAAATCAACGCCAATAAAGCACGAGTTAACTCTCCATTGCAGACAGATAACATAACAAGACAGCCATAACAAAAGAGTTCCTACTCATCTAACATCACCTCCAATGACTGCCTATACTGTTGCTCTGCTGGCCAAGAGTACCCACTTCTCCTTCTTTTCGTCTTCATTCAACAAGAACCCACAATTGTAGATACCCCTAACAAAATATCAGGGGGCTACAAAACAAATCCTCACCAGTCATAGGGCGGAGACTTGTGTATATTTAAGAAATGAAAAAAAAAAAAAAAAAAAGTCAGATCCTAACATGTTCCTCTAGCTGTACTTATATACAGTTCAACCAAAGATAAGGATCACACCTATAAATCCGGGTCATCTTGGCATTCGCTGTCAAGTTGCAAGAATCAGGACATCAATGCCCAGCCCTCCCCTCCCCCCTCCATCAAGTTGGGAC
>JANSVB020000080.1:1163602-1175150 GCA_025504935.2 Erythroxylum haughtii
GTTTTATTAATAATAAATATTTTCATTACAAACTGTAACTGAAGAAGATAAAGTTACATGTAAATACACTTGCTTTCTAGGGTACTATATTTACATAACTCTAACAAGAAATACATAGACCTAGCCTATGACTCAATCTATACTGATTAGGAATCATATAGGCCTAGCTTATTAATCACTCATTCGGTGAATATAGATTACAATTTTAATAAGCAAAAGTAGAAAAACAACACATGTATAAATCAAATCTCGTTAGAAAACAAATATTAGAATAAGCCAAAACAATCATTTGTGTCACCACTAGTTGGCCAAACTAGTGTGCACACCCACTGATTCTCAGTGTTGACTCGATTTCATCCATGTTAAGTTTGGACTATAGTCGACAAAAGCGTCATGATCTTAGGTAATGACCTCGTTGATGTCCATACCCTAGGTGTGGAATCACCCACAACTCCTATAGAAAGATGTCAATATGAGGACTTTTTTATACCAGCATCAAAGATGAGGGGGGCGCACGATTGACTAATCATTACCTCACCAATCACAAAAATCATATACAAATATTAAGTATAAAAATCAAGTAAAGCACCATGCCTTTATTTATTGATCCAACCGATAAAATGAAATCGTACCATGGCTCTAAGCCAAAAGAGAACAAATACAAGTAGCATACATGAGTCGATTATGCATATGTAAACTTGAACTTTAGTCACTATTACAATATATTTAAAGATGTATCTCATATTCATACATACAAATATACAATATATTTACTACTCAAAGATGTATCTCATATTCATACACCACCATAACTAAATTCATCCCTAATCAATCATCATAAATGTTATTTAAACATATATCAATAAGTCAATAATTCATTTAGTAATTCAGCTCAATGTCTAGTTAACCATCCAGCTAACCTAACCCTATGTGCAATGCTTACATCCTTTTATACCTAATGTTCCTATATGAACAAGTTGTCTTCTTTTAATCATAACTCTCTCCACAAAGATCCAAATGCCATGATTCTTGTGCCTCCTAAAACTAGACTTCCATTAGTATTATTATATCTAAAAATTACACAAACAACATCTCCCTTTAAAATATAATCTCCATCCAAATTATGGATGTTTCTAGTAAGAAACAGACTGACAACCAATACTCAACCCATAATAAATCATTATCAATACATCTTCTAACAAAACTGTTTCACAAAAGCATTAATAATACATTAATAATCATTTTTTATGTTTTATACTTTCACTAATTCGAACTTTAAGGTCCCCAAAAATCAGGAAATAATACAAGTTTCCTGCACAGGGGTCTATCACAGGCAATATTAGGGAAACAAGCATAACTTGAACTCTAGTCACTATTTTGTCATGACACTTTACAGAGGTAAAGTAAACCCATATCTATAACTTTCATTGTTTGAGTTTCTTCAAATTTGTGCTCTAAGAATATGAAAGAAATATAGAAAGAGAAAGATGAAATTGAAACCAGAATTTCAACTTACCTTGATAACTTCTTTTCTTCTCCTTTTTTCTTCCCCTTTTTCTCTCCTTCTCTTCTCATTTTCTTTTTTCTCCCTCTTCTAACCTTATGGTAGACCTTCATTCTTACTTTTATTGCCTTTTCATCCTGAAAATTCAAGAAGGTTAAACTAATCCATGTGTCACCATTCCATTGGTCCATGTGTTACCATTTTATTAGTACATATGTTTTCCTTCTATTGGTCCATATGTTACTATTCTATTGGTCCATGTGTCACTTACTTTAGGCTCCACATGTCACTCATTTTAAGCCTCCATATGTCACTAGTTGCAAGGCTACATATGTCACCAATTATAAGACTATATATGTCACCATTTGTAAAGCTACACATGCACCATTTTAGTGCTCCACATGTCACAAAGTGCCATTTGTCACAAACTTAAAGGGTCACTTGTCGCAATTATACTCAAGCCACTTGTAATCCATTTAGCTGAGCCATTTGTTGCTTATTCCTAATGCCACATGCCACCATTTTATAGGCCTAATCAACCTAAATTTTCATTATAAAATTATCTTGCTCTTTAACATTTTTCTTAAACTAGATGTACATATCACCTCATCAGTTACTCAATTGTAACAATATATTCCCAATTCACCAATTATAATCCATCAATTCATGTTATTGGTAAACCAAAATGCAAAACATTGGAAATGCACATTCATATCACATTCATTTTCGTTCCATACCCTAGAATATGTCAATTGAGTGTATATAATATCTTGCAATGCTTTCTAAACCATGATTCATACGTGTATACAAATATTATGCGCGTGAATGAAATGCACCTTATAAATTCTTAAATGAAATAACTCATGTGACTCAATCTAATAGTTTAAACTCTTAACAATTTTAGGAGGCGGGATATTACAAACAACATACACCAAGCACATCTCCTTGAATATTCTTGGTAAGCTCATCCGTCACTACTGCAAATAGAAAAGGACTTAATGTGGATCCTTAGTGTAGCTCAATACTGATAGAAAAATTCTCAATATCTCCTCCTATCTTTCTTACTTTAGTCAATGCCCCTTTATACATATATCTAATCACCCTTATATAGGTCACAGGAACTCTCTTAACTTCCAAACATCTCCACAGGATTTCCTTAGGAAGCCTGTGACATGCTTTCTTGATATCAAAAAAAACCATGCGCAAATTTCTCTCTCTGTCCCTATAATATTCCATTAATCTTCTAATGAGGTGTAAAACTTCTATTGTGGACCTTCCTCGCATAAAACCAAATTGGTTTTTTGATATAGAAGCCTCCTTTCTTACTCTCTTCTCAATTATCTTCTCCCATAACTTCATGATGTAACTAACTAGTTTGATGCTTCTATAATTGTTACAATTTCGTATGTCCCCTTTATACTTATATAAAGGAATTAACATGCTTAGTCTTCATTCATTTGACATATTGACGGACTTAAAGATCACATTAAAAAGCTTGACTAACCAATTAAGACCTTCAACACTTAGGCTCTTCCATAACTCTATGGGTATCTCATCTGGTCCTACTATCCTTTCGCATTTCATCTCCCTCAAAGCTTTTTTAATTTCTTCCCTTATGATCCGCTTACATTGAGACCAGTAACGAAATCTCTCAAAAGTGTTGAGTCCACCTAAAGAGATGTTGTCCTCTATATCTTCATTAAATAAGTCATAAAAGTACCTTTGTCATCTACTCTTAATGTCATCATCTTCCATGAACACTTGCCCTGCTTCATCTCTTATACATCACATTTGATCTAAGTCTCTCGTTTTTCGTTCCCTGACTTTTGCCAACTTAAAAATGTCTTTTTCTCCCTTTGTTGTATCCAATTCTTGTAAGCTTTACCTTTAGCCACTAAGACTTTCTTCTTTGCCTCTATCTTTGTCACTTTAGTATTTCAAATACTCTGTATTGCTCTTAATTTTATATTTATATGTGATTAAATAATTTTTTATTAATTATAGTTATTATTTATATGTTAAATTGATGGTAATAAAAATAAATAAATTATTGTTATTTAAATTTCTATTATAATGATTTTTGAATAAAAGATTGATGTAAAATTATAAAGTATACAGTACAATATACTAATAAACTATTTTGCAATTTAAAAAATTCAAGAATTATTTCATAAATTTAAAAAATTACCCGAAATAGTACCTAGCATTGACCGGCATCAGTTTAGGATTGTATCAAAATCAAATATGGTAATGTACAGTATTGATATAGTATTCATAATATTAAAATTGTAAACACAGGAGTCAAATCTTTTGCATATAAATAACCTTTTTTTATCGGATGAATATGTGTCACTTATCAATCTTGGACAATAGTGACTGACAAATAATGAAAGTGTCATTTGTCATTCCGGAAAAATAATTAGCGATAGATTTAGTGTATATATAATATTAGGCATATTTGAATTTAGTAACATCAATTACATGTTTTAGAAATTACACAAATTAAAGATTTTTTTTATATAAAATACCTTTCTTTAATGTTTACCAATTAAGTTTTAATGGAAATATATAAATCACTCAAACCTTTTATATATTAATGATCCTCCTCTATTGGATGAATACAGGGAAACAATGGAAATGTCATCTGTCAATAGTAACTAGGCATATTTATATATGTACGTATGTATGTACATATAGAGAGATAAATATCTTTAAAAAATAAAATTAATTTAATATAATCTCGTGGAGCTTAAAGAAATAAATTCATTAAGCACGAGCGATTATGCAGTCTCTTTAGATGGCCAGTAACCACCAGTTGATATTACCAGTGGTGTGGAGTAGCAATTAATATCTATTATCTCGTGTACAAATAGATACAGAATATTGGTGATCACGCAAGCAACCTAGAATAGGATGAACCAAGCACTAAACATGCTATGCCATTATAAGAATAAAAGGTACATATCAGTCCAACGAAAAGCAATACTTTGACTTGTTTCTATTAAAGCATAACAAAGTACTTGTAGACCTGCATTCAATAAGTAGGAGGTACAACATAAAACATCAAAAGGAAAGAATCTGCTTCTTTTTGCTTTAAATATAATTTCAAATAATTTGAGAGAAGGGAATATAACACTACTGTATATTGTAACAAAATCACGAAGCATTACAAGGGCCGCACAAATACCAGACGTAGAGAATGAAGGCACTGCCAATTAAGATACTCTGCACGAAGAAGAAATCTCCATGATATTTACACCAACCAGATTCCTCATCATTTTTGGGAAACTCGAGAGACTTTTAACTTCTGCACCAGGGAAAGCAGCAACTCTAAAAGGAAAGCCACGAAAAAGCAAAAATTAGATCTAGAACGCCCATATCATAAAACAGTCATACGCACAGGGTACACACAAAAGGATTATAACAAACCTTGGAACTTTCACTAGGAGGTTGCTTGCGGATATTGGCATGAGATGACTCAGTGGGCCCTCCAGGTCCCATGCCTGCCTGCCTTTCCTCTCGCACTTTGTTAAAAATGTAAGTATAACCATCAGCTGAAGCAGGGTTAGCTTCATCCCACTCACCAAATTTTGGAACAGCAGCACTCTTATCAGGCTATCACAAAGAAAACAGCATAAATGAGAGAGAGAAAGAGTGTGTGAACAATTTACGATTCTCAACGAAAATGTGATGCACCGTATGTATATCCAACACCACTGCACTCTTCCAGGAGCCCGACACTCACTGTCAAACAAAACATCGTACTAAACTTTTGTAAGAAGCTAGAATACTTACACTTTCATCACCTCTTGGTCTCATTCGGGATCTTCCAGGAGTGTCATGGCTGCTATCGTAGTTTTTGCCTTCCCAGACAGGTGAAGCTCCACTGCTTTTTGCTGTTATCCTGGCATGAGGATGTAGCGGTGACCGCTCCATGCTGTTCTCAGACCCAGCACTCTGCCTTGCAGGTCGTCTATAGGTTTCACCAGGACGACCACCATATCGTTGAGGTACAGTCTCATTGCCACCTCTGCGGTGAATATTGTCATGGCGTGCTGGAGATTCAGCATACCGGCTAAACTCACTGTCTTCCCGGCTTCTCCGGCGATCGTGCAGTTGTCTACCAGCTCCATTCCCTGCTTGTCCTTCTGGCTCATCTCTGACCGCAGGAGAAGCTTGGGTTGGGGCTGAGTAAGCAGAAACTAAGTCAGGTTTATCTTCTGGATCATTAGGATTTATCAGCTTGCCCCCAACTCGACCCTTCCTAGCCTTATCAAAATACGCTGTATATGGAACATTTTCTTCGCTTTCCCAATTCCCAAACTTTGGAACATGTGAGCGTTGCTGTGTCAATAACAAAAAATCATTATCTTTACAAGATTGTCCATAAACACCTACCTAGTTTCCGGTCACAGCCATTGAATTACACGGGCTAATGAACTGGGAATCGTGTCATGATTCAAACATTTAGAGTTTATAAAACATCTTTTTAAATATTGCCATAATTTGCAATTCTGGCCCGGTGAGATCACATTGTTAGACAGGCTTCAATGACACAGCACGACTATAGGAAACCATGCAAATCATTAACCTTCCGAGCATAGAGGGAGGAATATATCCAAAATGTTACAGGATAAATTTGGCTGATAGTCTACGTGGATATCATATATGAAATTGTCCAAGTTCTACAAACAAATTACTGGAGACCCGATAAATTAGGCGATAATTAGTCTACATGGATATCATATATGAAATTATGCAAGTTCTGTAAACAAATTACTGGAGACCCGAGCTATGCAAATATATAACTGCAAGTGTACAAAAGACAGAAAAGACCACTACTAGCATACTAGAGTTTAGCTTCACTAGACACAGTTCTTCATGTAGCAAAGGTTTGTGCAAGCGGAGAAAAAAAGTTCAGCATAACAGAAAGGATACGGTCATCTTGGCTATATAGTATTCTGTCAACTGGTCCGACAGCACTAGGTGCTGCTAAGAATTCCAGTTGTTTAACTAGAACAATAACAACAACATCTTGTTAAGAATCTAAGATGCAAGGTTTGAAAAAACTAAAAGTATGCAATCTTACCTTTAGTTACTAAAGATGTTTTTTTCGATGACCCACCCACAAAAAAAAAAAGGTTTTAAAAATACAGTTAAAAGAAAACAATAGCCAAATACATAATCAAATAACTGTATATATGAAAAAATTAAAATTAAAATTAAAATATATAAAAATCACAATTAAAATAAAATAAAAGAATGTAAATAAATAAATAAACAAATAAAAATAAAAAAGTAATTAAAAATGAAATAATTAAATAACATAATTAAAGAACTCAATGTTATAAACAAAAGTACTTAGTCTAATTAAAAAAAAAACAAGAATTGAAAGAAAAGGCTAAAAATGCCTAAGAAAATAAAATGACCTCTTTATGTAGGGTATTCTACATATATCCTTATGCTAAAGTTTTCTATTGAAGGTCAATTCTTCAGTAAGCTCCAGTAGGATCATATCTTTCATGATCATCTCTTACTACTACATTTTTGACCTTATTTCTTCTTGTAAGATTGCACATTTAACATAACATCTTCATTTCCACAACTAAGGGTGAGCCTTAGAGCAACAAGTAAAGTTGTTCTTTTGTGATCGCAAGTCATAAATTCAAGTCACAGAAACAGTCTCTTTGTAAAAATACAAAGAAAAAGTTACATATATTATGACCCTCCCTAGATCCCCGCAAAGCAAGGAGCCTTGTGCACTAGGTATGTTAACTTTATTTCCGCAACTATTAATTTATAACTATGTCTTTGTTTGATGAACCAACATTTTATCTCACAGGATATGACCGATTTAATTGATAAATGATATAATTTATATTTTAGCTTGAGTGGTATCTTCTTATCACATGAAACTCTTAAAGCACCCTCCATTTACGTCATCTTAATTTGATACTATAAATTATGTCGTCATTTATATCACCACTACTTTAGATGATAAATCCAACAAAGTTAAAACAATATTTTTGTGATATAACTGCTATATCAATCTTGATCTACATATTAGATACAACATTACAATCTAAAAATTTAAACTCTAAGTACTCAGTCTTAGTCCTGCTCAATTTAAAATCCTTTGATTCTAATGTACCCCTCAAAAGTTCTAGCTTGACATTAATACTCTCTTTTATTTCATCAATTAAATGATGGCACAACATACATGAAGGCATATTCCCTTGAATATTCTTGGTAAGCTCATTCGTAACTACTGTAACTAAGAAATGGCCCAATAAAAATCTTTAGTGTAGCCTGATATCAATAAAAAAAAGCTATGTATCTCCTCTTGTCGTCCTTATTCTAGTCTTAACACCTTCATACATATCCCTAATAGCTCAAATATAGGCTACTCTCTTAACTTATAAACACCTTCACTTGACATCCTTCGGAATCATGTTACAAGTCTTCTCTAAGTCAATAAAACCATGGGCAAGTTCCTCTATCTGTCCCTATAATATTTCATTTTTATCTAAGGAGATGCATGATTTCTATCGTAAATCCTTTTAGTATAAAACCAAATTGATTCTCTAAGATAGATGCATCATTTTTCACTTTCTTCTCAATCTCCCTTTCACATAATTTAATAGTGTGACCGAGAAGTTTGATGCTTCTATATTGGTTACAGCTTTAAATATTCTCTTTGTTCTTTTAGATATAAATTAATGTGTTAAGTAGTCTCTGCTTTGACATTTTAACAAACTTGAACCAAGTAACACTCTCTTCTCCTAATTACCAACTCAACAAACACTATTAGAAATCCATTTAAGATGCATAATGTAGAAGTTTACAGGCAATTAGTTAAGCGTTTTTCCTACGGGAATCAATGTTGAAGGTTAAAAGTGCTTTCGTCCATGAGATTTTGCTACTTTAAAAATAAGGGCCACAAATATGAGAAGGGATAATGCTCAAGTCACTTTCACCTTAATTCCTCAACCATCAAAGGTAACAATGACTGAAAAAGAATAAGCAAGAAAAATAATAATTTTGTAAAAAGAAAACCCAACTTTTTTATATGTTCTTGGCATATTTTACAGTCTTGAGCCACGTGTGTTCCTCAGTTAGTTAGGAACATAAAAATCATTTGCTCTGGAGAATCCAGGTACCCATTCACTAAAAGAAAAAGTTATACCAAGTCTGATCATTCAAAATTCACAATTTTATTAATAAGAGCATGCAATAATCAACATTAAAAGGATAGACAAAAAATTATTATAAGATTCATGATGGATATGACAGTAATAGAAAAATCGAAAGCCCAGAACAAATTTGACTCTCAATGTGCAAAAGGGGGGACTAGTATTGTCAAGATTAGTTACAAAGATTTAAATGTGATATACTAACCTAGAATGCGAAGCAACTACAGGTTTTTCACAAACATGGAACATATGAACCTCAGAAGTTTAGTTTCCACAGTCACATTCACAAACCTGGCTAATAAATTGTCAAAGTAGAGCCATATCATATTCCATTATGTTTCTACATGACTTCAAAATTATGCAAGCCACATATTTTCATTGATTTCGACCACAGGTCTCATGCTGTGGACTGCACAGATTTCATCAAGAAGACAACAAACGCCATATGCAAATAACAGACTGGATGCAGAAGACAGAGTCTCGAGTAATATAGTAGGATTAAGATCATAAAACAACACTCAGAACCTCTTACGCACCACCATTTATCAAACATCGAACATAATATTTTTGTTATAAACAAAACTAAAAAGACTTGGCAACACCTCCGAAATTTTGATAATTGGTTCATCTTTCACCATTCTCTAAACCAGACGTAGACACCTAAGATAACTCTAATTATTACCACCGTTGGGTTAGTTCTGGAATGGAAGATTCCTTTCCCTGCTGTTTATTTTATTTATTTCTCAGAAAACCCATCAACCAATAAATATAAAACAAAACCATCTTTCTTTCTTCATAGACATGAAGAGAAATACGATTTGCTTCTTCATTTACAAATGCAGAGGCTTGAAATTCAAAATCAACTCTAACCCTAAAATATTCACAGGACACAAATCCATCCAAGCCAACAGCGATATACTTGACATGATCACATATAAGAGTACCGAGCACTGCCAAACACGACAAGAGAAACTAACATGATCACAGAGGCTATATGAGATGTCTTCAGTCTTCCAAGTAACAGAAACCTATAAATACATATTATAGCATCTCTGCAACTTGTTCAACAACAAAAGAGAGCAAAGTTTAAGGTTTTGTAAAAAGACAAGAAAAAGAAAACAACAATAAAGGCAAAACTTACTGCCATATCTATCTCCACAAAAATATCAGAGAACAGTTCTTCGACAAAATTGAACCTTGACCAACAGCAAAGAACAGACCTTTGTCTACAACCCCAGAGAGAGAGAGAGAGAGAGAGATAACAATGGAGAGTATCGTAGAGAATTTAGACAAAGAAAAGCGTGTTTAGAGCGAGAGATGGGTTTATCAATCATTGACTGAAACAACCGATAATGCTTAACCTTGCTCTCTCTCGGTAAAAATTTTTTAAAAAAAATCTATCCCAGCTTTCGTCTCGCCTTCATTTGTCTCTCTCTGTCACCAATACAACGCTTTGAAAGAGCCATTTGTACTTCTTCCACTTAAGCAAACGTTGCTTTGGTCCAATAGGATTGGTCCAAGCTGCGTGGAACAAGAAAGTTGAGTTCTTGAAATAGCAAATGTCACTGGGACGTATTCACTAACGGCGTGACTGTTAATGGCGGCTGCCCATTTTAACCGTCAGGAGTGTCCGCTTCTGTGGAAACATTTCCGTTTGTGCTGACCTTTCTTCGCTCTTTACCCTCGGCTTGGGCGGTTTTGACTTTTGATTTTTATTTGTTTAATCCAACTTGTACGGATTCTTAAAAACCAACAGCTTTTGCTTACTCCAAGCTGGATTAGATTATTTTAAATCACGTTATATTTTTCCCACTGAGATTGAGACCAACTAACTTTCGCCACCTTGGAATTTGTCAACACAGCCCATTATCGCTTCATTTACATTTGATTGCCTTTTCTTGGTTTAACTCCATGTTCTAGAAGAATTACAATTATGAAGCAATGAGATGTTAATGTCCAAGACCAAGAGACAAAGGTAGGAAGGAGTTGAAATTAAAAGAACAAAAACGTGATTCAATAAATATTTTGGGTCGTTCATGCCAAACTGCATTAGTTTTCTTTGATGTGTTAGTTTATAAAGTTCCCAGCTTCCTAATGAGACCATTATTTCATTCTTGGTTGCATTTCCATTGTAGCTCTAGAAATACTGATTGACGGATATGTTGATGAAAGACTTAGCAAAGGTTTAAGAAGGATCGCTGTTCCATAATGCCGCTAAATTACCAACAACCCAAAAAAAAAAAAATTCAGATAAGTGCTTTGGTCAGCGCAAAACTTGGGAGCAACCAACTCTTGGAGTTTGAGGCTTCAGGCTCATCTACGTGAGTACAAATTTCTGTCTAATATTATGATGTTTTATTATGTTAAATGAATCTCAGTTATTTATTTATATAAATTTCGCGTAGGTCTTACGTGAGTCCCACAAAATAAATAGCTGAGATTTCATGGGACAAAATAAAACATGGTAATATTGATAAGTTTGAATGTGGATACTGAGGATTCAAGTTGACCAACTTCTTATTTCCTTGAAAACGCAAAGTTTGTTGGCAGGAATTGTGTTATTAATACAAGCAGAGATGATTCAGCTATTGCTTTTAGTTCTCTCTGCTGAAGGGGCTGTGACGTTCTTGTTACTAGTGAAGAGCTGGTAATAAAAACTTTGGATCAGGTGAAGATGGGAATGGGTCCGGCTACAATAAAGACTACTGCAGGTACTGTGTCTCTGATTCTACCATCAGACTTGATGAGCATTGCTAAGATCCAAAACAAGGGTGCCAAGCTTGGAACAATGTTTCACGTGGATCAGGTTCTGTGGAGAGCCCAGTTGCTTGAGGCATCAGTCGTAGTAGGT
>JANSVB020000080.1:1205737-1215863 GCA_025504935.2 Erythroxylum haughtii
GCTAATCAACCTAGGAATGGTGATAATGGAGGTAATGGGGAGCAGGAGCGAGTTGGAGAGAATAATGGAAATCAAAGAAGAAGGACTATTAGGGAAGCAACTACCTCTAATGTGAATTATGATCCATTTGCTATTGCTTGCCCTAATTTTGATATGAATTTTTAAGTTAAAGGATTGCTTATTAACTCTCTTCCTAAATTTCATGGCTTAACAAGAAAAGATCCCTACATTCACTTGAAATCGTTGTCCATGATTTGTCAGAGTACAGAACCAGTGGGAGCTTCTCTTATCCAAGTATTATGGAAAGTCTTTCATCTATCCTTGGGATCTAAAACAAGAGAGTGATATATGAGCCTCCCAAGACATGTGGCGAATGCCTACCATAGTTAGGCCAATCTGCGAAAGACATTTTTGGAGAAGTATTTTCTGACCTCCAGAACTTCATCAATAAGGAAGTAGATTTACTTGGCACGTCAAGATTATGATGAGTCCCTGTATGACTTTTAGAACCATTTTCAAGATCTATTGTCCAGATGCCCCCACCATCAAATACCTGATGAATAGTTAGTGCAGTACTTTTATGATGGACTAAAAAGTCAAGACAAAGGTATGTTGGATGCGGTTTAAGGAGGTTCTTTGATTGACCTCACAGCTTTGGAGGAATGGGATCTAATTAAGAAGATGGCTTTAAATCACCAATAGTATAGTGTTAGAGACACCAGAGGCATAACAGCACATTCCAGAAGAATGGAAAGTTTGAAGTCTAAGGTTGACTCTTTGGAAAGTAAAGTAACTTCACAGTTGTCCTTCATCACTGCAGAGTTGAAAAACATGAGTGTGCATTGTCTAACACCTTCTATGGATCTTACTGCACCTAGTTGTGATACTTGTGGGTCAGTAATGCATATCTCTAGTATCTGCCTCGGTCGTTATGAAGAGCTGTCTGCTGCTTATCAGGGTCGGCCTAATCAGAAATGGGATCCCTATTCCGACACCTATAGTAAAGGATGGAAAGCAAATCCTAGAATTAGTTGGAGAAATGAAGAAGGAAGAGGTCCAAATAGATTTCAACAAGGTGGATGGGCTAGTTCTTCCACAAACCATGTCCACAATCAACAACAAGCTCTAACTGTCCCACCAAAGGAGGACACCAATCAACTTCTACATAACATTATGGCATTAATGAAGGAGGAGAGGATTTCGAAGAACAATCAGTTCAATACCATAGCCTCTCTAATTCAACATGACTCTTCTAAAAATGTTGCTTAGTTCAATGCTTTAGAGAAGAGAATGGAGCAATGGGAGACGAAGGCTGAGAATATCAACTCCTATATCACTCAACTATCCAAAAACATGAGTGAGAACCAAGCTAGGAGTAGTGGAACTATTCCCTCCAATACTGTTATAAACCCCAAAAGCTTGAATGCCATAACTTTTGAAAATGAGTGAGATTCATTAATCAAGATGAGGAAGTAGAAGAAGAAGAGATTGAATGTGAAGAAGTTCCCTCAACATCTACAAGAGCCAAGAAGTCTGAAAGCTCCAAGGAGAGATCACTTTTAACTGAAAAGGAGTCTAAATCATTAAAGAGTAAGGAAGAGAATTTTGAAAGCAACCAGGAATCAAGCAAGCAAGGAGCTTATGAGGCCAATAACAAGGAGGTAATCTTAAAGATCATCCTTTTCCTAATTCGCATTTGCTTAGCAAAAGAATGGCTGATACTAAACATGAGAAAGATATCATTGATTTGTTTGGTAAAGTAGAAGTCAATATCCCTTTGCTTGACCTTGTGAAAAGGGTTCCTGCGTATGTTAAGTACCTTAAAGGCCTGTGCATCAACAAAAGGAAGTTCAAACCGAATGAAAGAGTGCAAGTTAGCTCAAATGTGACTACATTGTTTAAACCTCAAATCCCCGTAAAATGCCAAGTCCCTAGATCTTTCAGTATCCCGTGCACCATAGGTAAAGTTACCATAGTGGGATCCTTGTTAGATATGGAGGCAGCCATTAATGTTATGCCTAAGTTTGTCTACACATCATTAGGAGTCAAAAGTCAAAAGTCTACATCTATAGTTCTACAATTGGCTGATAGGTCTCTTAGGCATCCTGTGGGCATTATAAAGGACATTTTGGTCCAAGTTAAGGGTTTGGTCTTTCCTGCTAACTTTTATGTGCTTGTTGGCCTGATGCATGATACATCTTCAAGTTTGAGGAAATTGATGTCATTAATTGTGTTGCATTTTATTTTATTGAGCTTATCTGGTGCTTGATGACTTTGTACATGATCTCTAAGGTTATTGAGTATCTATCTTGTGTCATTTGTTTGTGAGTCATGTTTCTCAATTCTATCTTGCTTGCATTTTCCTTTTGGGTAAACTTCACTGCAGCATAAATTCCACGTCGCCGTGGTGAACTTACCTATTTCTTTCATGTTGTTCTTGGGTAAATTTCACCATAGCATGCATTCCACGTCACTGCGGCGAAATTTCCTCACATCTTTTCTATTTCTCTCGGGTGAATTTGGCTGTGGTGTGGATTCTACATTGCTGCAACAAAGATACCTCATTTCTTTTTGTTCCTCTCAGGATAATTTCGTTGTGGCGTGCATTCTACGTCGCTACGACAATCCCCATCATTCTTCTCTTTTCCTTTCGGGTTAATTTTGCAGCGGTGTGAGTTTCATTTCGCCTGATGAAACATCGATATTTTGCTGTTTTTATAATTAGGGTTAAGTTTGCCACGACAAATTTCAGCTTTCGCTGTGGCGAAGGTTTAATCTACGTAAATTTTACCTGGCGAAATTACCATTCCACCTCTATTTTCTCCTAACCTTTCATATTCCCTCTATCCTTTCTGTCATTTCACAAACCTAAACCCTATTTAAACCCTTCGACCCCCTTCCTTCTTTTTCCCCTTCATTTTTTTCCATGGCCATCCACGAGATTCTTAACCTAACATTTTCCTTCCAAGCCTCTGCGCATCCTTTAATCTTCATAGTTGTTTCTTGTCTTCCTTTTTTTCTTAGTTTTTCTAGTGTTTAGGGCAGAGTAGGTTGTCTATCTTGTTTTCCTTTTCCATTTTCCCTTTAGAATGATTTTGTTTAGGATACCTAGGATTGTTGATTATGCTTTTGTAGTTGCTTAGGTAATTATTTTTAGTTTTCTTTACTCGTTTGTTGAGTTATGTTTCAGTGTGCATTTGCTGCAGGACAATGCCTTGAGTTAAACTCCCTGCCTCTACTACCCTTACTGCCCCTCGTAGCCCTCTTTGATTCTGGTTCCTTAAATAGTTTTTCTTTTGCGGAACTCTATAAGAAAGTAGTCACTAGGCCTTTCAGTAAAGAGCGACCTTTTCTTTTAGCTCCCCCAGACAATCCCTTGGTGCAGCAACTTATTGCTTCACAACTCACAGGCTTAGTTAAATCCTGTGCTCAAGGCAACGATAAATTCGTTTGCCATTTTTGTACATACGCCTGATTCAATGATATCATGGAAATTAACTTCCATGATATTAAAGCACCCAATGCATTCATTACCACCAGTATCCGTCACCATTTCAATCTTCCTAACATCCTCCGTTGCCATTATGATCAGCTTATCCACAACTATCCTTATTTTCACCCTTTATCAAGAGGGTGCCAAATGGCATCGGCCCCGCTATTATCAACTTTACCTAAAACAATATGATCTCTGACTCGCAACTTGTCCTTGGCTTTATTTAGGTTTGCAACAGTATTGTCCTGAACACTCACCTCACCTATGTAACAAAACAACAAGCCTTACAAATTTACCTCCTAATGACTGGTTGCCTGGTCGATATAGCTGATGCTATTGCCTCCATCCTTTATGACTCCATCACTACCACCAAATTCACCAATTCCATCACCTTTCCTTACCTCGTCTCTAACATTTTTTAGCACACAATGTCCCAAAGTTTGATACTAATAGCTATTTTGATCCTGCCCTACTTTTTAGGTATACCTACCTTAACAACCTGCCATTCACCCACCTCGTCCCTCCACCCATGCTTAAGATATTGGTCGAACTTCTGCAACTGCGACACCAGTTGAGGATGATCCTCTAGCTCATGACACTCCTGAGCTCGTTACCTTACAAACCCTTGCTGGTAAAGTCGAGGGACTTTGTGTGGATCTCTCTCATCTCTGAGGCACTCTCTTTCAGGAGATAGCCCGGTAGAAGGAGAGAGAGGCTTTATATGATCGAGATAGGTGGTATCGTTAGCGTGCATTTTCATTTCCAGTTACCATCTGATGAAGATGACCCCCTGAGCAAAGTTGGTTGTTGGCCCCTAAATTTTTTTAATGATAAATAAGCATGATTAAATTAATTTTGAGGTCTTGCTGGATTAATATATGGTGGAATTAATGAGCTTGCTAATGTGGGTAAGATAATAGGACATAGGTTAAGGAATTGAAATATTAAAGTAGTAAGAGTGTGTAAGGGCAAATTTGGCAAGTCATATAAGTTTAGAAACCATAAGGCTTGAGTGGGAATCTAGAAACCATAAGTTTAGAAACATTGTGAAATCATTAAGGGTATGAAAGGAGAAGATGAAGGGTGGGCTTGAGTGGGAAGAAGTCAAAAACGTGATTGAAGAAGAGAGAGAAGAGAGACGCACAAAAAAAGAGAAAAAGAAGAGAAAAAAGAGAGTTGTGCTTGGTTTTGATTTTTCTTAGTCTTAAAGAGTGATTTTGAAGTTAAGCAAGAAGGGAAAAAGGAAGAGGAAGATTAGAGCCTTCTTTTGATCCAAAAAACTCATTAAGTGGTGAAGATTCAATGTAAGTTGATGTTAAATCTTTTGGAGTCTTGGAAAGGTTTTGGTACAAAGAGCATAGAAAATGCATGGGTTTAAGTATTCTAGGACCAATTTTATGCATATGTTTCTTTCGGTTCTCGTTTGGAATTCCTATTGATTTGGGATTTGTATCAATGTTGAAGAAAATCAAGGGAGGCTAGAAGAGCAAGAGGATAGGCACATTTGAGCAAGTTATAAGCAAGAAATTCAAGGTCGGTTTCACTTTTATAATTATGTACAAGCCATTAAAGTTTCTTTCAAGAAATGACAATAAATGATTTTCAACTTTATTCATGTGCTTTTATGGTTTTTGTAAATGTTGTAAGAATGTGCTAGATGGTTGTATATGAATTGTGTTAATTGTTGATGAATTAAATGATGGAAATGATTTTTGAAAGAATAGCAAGTTTACTAAATCAAGTTTTGAAAATGCATATGAAATATTTCATGCTCATGAAATACAAGTTTTCAAAAAGTGCCATTTTGGGCAACAAGTTTACAAGTTATGAAATGTGTGTTATGTGAGTTTGGGGTAGTCCCTTAAGAATGTCACGTGCACGTTGACGAAGTTGTAGGCTTCTCCCACCTGCACGCTAGTGACACGAAGCTCCTTCATGGACTCCCTCAAGTTTACAGCTACACATAACCATTATGTGAAAATGTGTAGTGCATCATGTCTATGGATCTACCTAAACTGTTTTGATATACTATGTGTTCATGATAAGTGGATAACAGTGATGCACACACATTTTGCATAAACTTGAATTTTTGCATTGGAAATGACCTTATAAATGGTTCTGCTTGTTACCAATTATAAAATTGTTACTCACGGGCTTTAAGCTCACCCCCATTCTCCTCTCCCATATCTAGGTGATGAGCAAGATATCGAGTAGTCAAGGGTCAAGGCATCACTCCAATTTTTTTATTTTGTATTTGAAGCCAATCTTGTAAAGCAAGGCTTTAGTTGCATTTTGAGCAAATCATAGTTCACGTATCTTTTGTATTTTGGGATTGTAAGAAATTAATGTATTTTTGGCTTGAAATACGCACTAAAGCTTTGTAAAACTCTTATCTTTTGATGCAAATGAAATATAATTGCATTTTTGCTCATGACTCTCTCTCTCCAAGTTTGTTCATTGCATTTTTAAGTTTTCATAAGGCAAAAGTTCATGTTCGGACGTCAGGGGAAGATCTGGATTAATGAAGGCTGATTTAGGGAAATGTGCCTTTTAGAAAGTTGTAGGTCTTTCTTTTAGCTTTTCAACGGTATATAGTATAGAATTTTTGGATATCTGGGTCAAAAATTATGGTCTTTAGAAGGGGAGATGCTTAGGAGTAAAACTGGTATCGTCTATAACAACGTATCATCTGTGATGACGTCATATCGTCTATAAAATTGTATTGTCTGTGTTGACATCATTCATTTTAAGAGTTGCATCGTCTTAAGTTAACTTTGCTTCGTCTTGAGTTGACTCCGCTTCATCTTAAGAGTTGCATCGTCTTAAGTTGACTTTTCTTCGTCGTAAGTTGACTCCGCTTCATGTTAAGAGTTGCTTTGTCTTAAGTTGACTTTGCTTCGTCTTAAGTTAACTCCGCTTCATCTTAATAGTTGCATTGTCTTAAGTTGACTTTGCTTCGTGTTAAGTTAACTCCGCTTCGTCTTAAAAGTTGCATCATCTTAAGTTGACTTTGCTTTGTCTTAAGTTGACTTTGATTCATCTATTTTTTGTTTCGTCTGCTTTTTTCTTTGCCTGCTCTTTGCTTCATATGCTTTCTGCTTCATTTTCTTTTTTCTTCGTTTGCTTTTTGCTGCGTCTGCTTTCTGCTTATGTGACCTAAACTTCTTCTTCTGTACACTATTCATCTTATCATATTGTCTGCTCCTTCAGACGATAGAATCTATCTTCGAAGTCTTAATGAAAGTTGTAGATCTCGAAGTCTTCTATCAAAATGTCCTAAGATGATCTTACTCTGATATCCCAAATGACAGTTATGCTAATTATCCCAAGACAGGTGCAATATGATTGAGGTCTAAACCCTATTTGATTCTTTCAGCCATAACTTTGTTATGGGATCTCCAAATGAGATGACTCTTGTATATAAATAAATCAGAGACATAGAGCCACAAATGTTCTGAACAAGTCAAATTAAATTTCCAGTTTTAGGTTTCCCAAAATTTGTTCGGAAATAGGATCTGTGAGTTGTTTTGATGTTTTGTCCTGGTGGGGGCTTGCCATCCTTGTGGGATAAGCGTTTAGATGTCACTTAGGATGTCAGGCACGTGACCCATGAGGGTGGGGTGCCCAACACTTCTCCCCTCCCTATATGCCTTTTCATGAATTTTCTAGTCTTAGACACATGTTTCAGTCTCATTAGACTATATGTTATAATCCTATTAAACCATATGTTACAATCCCATTAGACCACGTGCTACAATTCTATTGAACCATGTGTTACAATTATATTGGACCATATATTACATTTCCATTAGACCAAGTGTTACAATTCTATTGTACACATATGCTTTAATCTTATTGGTCACACATGCTTTAATCTAATTAGTCAATGAGTTCACTTTAGGAAAATTGCATATTAGTCCTTCTTCCTTTAATTCTCACATTGGGCTATGATCTTATCAATTAATTTCATTACCCTATGTATTAATTTTATAATGGAATAAATTTCATGCAATTTGGTTAATTATATCGGGATTTATACCCTCGAAAACTACAGGCTATTCAAAAACAAGGATATCAACTAGAACTCAACTTCAAACTAGAATTCGAAAATCATAAAGGTAGAATCAAATTTCGGTTCCTTCATCAAAGTTTTAGAACTATGTCTCTAGTTTAATCTCCAATTGGAATTTTCCAATGTTAAGATATACAAGACAAGATATGGCCAAATTATAGATGTCTATTCGGTGGAACTTATCCATTTAGTGAGGTACACATCCCAAATCAACTAACTTCGATCTTATCATACAAGAACAACACAAAAATACATCCAATTTAACCAAAAACATCTCATAAGAAAACATGATACTTTACTTCATATTCCAAGCTAACATATCAAAATTTCCATACATGTTTCACGCCTAAGTACGCATGTCCATGCCGACACGAATAAATTACCCATTCACCTATGTCTCTTACATTAAGTATCATTATGTCTCTTACTATACTTAGATGCACTCAATTTGTTATGTTAACTTCTTAATACACCCTAGACATGCTATAATACTTCCAAGGTATATGTTGGGGACTTAAATACGTTCCTAATAGATTGGATCTTTTGTTGTTACTAATGTGCTTTCGAATGGTGCAATTGAAATTGAAAGCTTACAATCGCACAAGAAATTCAAGGTCAGTGGTCATTTATTGAAACCCTTCTATGAAGGATTCCAAGTGGAAGATGAGGAAGTAATAAGGTTAAAAACACCTTTATTATGAAGATTGAGCAACATGGAGTTGAGCCAATGATGATAAACAAAGTTACTGCTTGGGAGGCAACCTAAGGGAAGTTGATTTCTGTTTATTTACATTTTCACATATTCTGTTTTCGTTAAATGCTCCATTTCTTTCATTTGATTTTACATTGGGGTCAATGTAAGTTTTAAGTGTGGGGATGAATATCTTAGTTTTTACGCATATTTTTTAACTTAATTGTTGCTTATGTGGCTTCTTAGGAGGTTTTCAAAATCAAACAAACAAACAAATATTTTCTCTTTTTCTTTTGCTTCTAGTACTATAAAGTCATAACTAGAGAGTGGATTGAGTAGAAAAATTCATATGGTTGGTTAAAATGAATTATCTTTAGAAGATTAGTGACTAGTGGTAGACATAAACTAGTAAGATTTTGAGCCTTTATAGACTGACACATCCAAATCAGTCTTATTGTTTTTTATTTATGTGTGACCTTCATGATATGTACTTCTTACCATTGCTTTGATTTTTTAAATCCAAGATCATATTTTTATCACATGCGTGAACATGGAAATGATATAAACATTTTTTGTTTCATAAGCTACATAAACCAAATAGCCTACCTATTTATATGATTGTCTTTTTGATAAGCCCCCTTAAGATTTATTTGTCTTTTATTTTTTTTCTAACCAAATTACATGCTTTAAACTGAACCAAATGTCCTCCTCAAGCCTTAAAGCTAATGGAGCATTTGTTGATTATTAATGATTGTGGATGTACAAGATTATAAGTGTGGGGGTGTACATATATGTGGGATGGTTATAATTATGGGGATGTTATTTTATGTCATATCAATGAAATTCCCATATTAATGTAGCTTCTTTCAATTTTTATTCCAAAAAACTAAAAAAAGAAAGAAAAAGAAAATAAAAAAGAGGAAAAAAGAAATGTTTTATCAAAAAGGAAATGCATATGTTTTGAAAGTTATTTATGATTATTTTTCTTGAAGGATTACTCCGTATAGTTTCAATGTATTGTTATAATCAATTTTATGAGTGGTCCCTTCTAATTGGTTATGCTTCATATGGTATGGTGTGAGAGTTTGAATTTGAATTGTGAAACATAGTTGTTGTATTCATTATAGCTAATGGTACCCAGTTTTGAATGAATGTTAGCTTTTGCGCTCGATGTTGCATTGAGTGCTACTTTTGCTTCACTAGCTTTGGTGGCTTTTATGCTACATTACCCAAATACATCTCACCTAAACCTTGCCCACATTACAACCTTAGAAAAATCCTTTGATTCATGATTATGCTTATGACTCTTGGTGGTGGAGAAATGAAATGATATGCAAAGTCGTAGAATGTTATGATCATAAATGGTGTTTGAGTGTACCTATGGATCTATCTTATGTAAATACATTTTCCAAGTCTACCTCTAGATTGTTTAGTTTCTAAGAGTTATGAATGTTAATTGATCATGAGTAGAAGCATTGAATACTAAGTTCTTGCTATGATTTTAGAAGTTACTTCTCTTTGCTTATGACTATTTATTCTTGGGAAATATGAAAAATGAGTAAGTATTTTTGTTTGTGATGTTGATTTTGATGATTTGCCCGAGGAAGGTTAGAAGCTAAATATGGGGGAACTTGATTTGTGTTTAATTGTTAACAAATTTAATCCATGGCACTTCATGATTAATGCTTTAAAATGCTTAAGACACTCACTTTAGTTCATATTTGAATTTAGGTACAATTTGGAAGCATAATAGCTAAAGCGAGCCTAAAGAATACTTATTGAGTCATCTTCATGGTGTTGGATCGGAAAAAGAAAACATGCTTTGTTTGGAAAAACGGTAGATTTCAAAACTTTTAAGAAATCATTACTT